>CAXIWQ010000245.1:0-28679 GCA_964036275.1 Litoditis marina
ACCCACCAACCCCACACCATGACCCCTGTATTTACAATTAAAAACTCTCTACTATGATCTGTTACAAGTTGTTTGATATTTATGTTTTAGTGTTTAAATTGACAACAAAAGTGTAGGTTTTAGCGAGCTGATGTAGATACATCACGCAGCACCCAACGTTTCATTTTTACCATTTGAACTCTCAGAATGTACCAGAATTACCAGAACAACATGACCCTTTTATTTACAATTGAAAACTCTACTATGATTTGTTACAGGTTGTTTGATATTCATGTTTAATTGTTCAAATGGACAGCAAAAGTATAGGTTTCAGCGAGCTGATGGAGATGCATCACGCAGCAGCCAACGTTTCAATTTTACCATTTGAACTCACAGAATGTACTAGCATCACCAGAACAATATGACCCCTGTATTTACAATTGAAAACTCTCTACTATGATTTGTTACAAGTTGTTTGATATTTATGTTTTAGTGTTTAAATTGACAACAAAAGTGTAGGTTTCAGCGAGCTGATGTAGATACATCACGCAGCACCCAACGTTTCATTTTTACCATTTGAACTCTCAGAATGTACCAGAATTACCAGAACAACATGACCCTTTTATTTACAATTGAAAACTCTACTATGATTTGTTACAGGTTGTTTGATATTCATGTTTAATTGTTCAAATGGACAGCAAAAGTATAGGTTTCAGCGAGCTGATGGAGATGCATCACGCAGCAGCCAACGTTTCAATTTTACCATTTGAACTCACAGAATGTACTAGCATCACCAGAACAACATGACCCCTGTATTTACAATTGAAAACTCTCTACTATGATTTGTTACAAGTTGTTTGATATTTATGTTTTAGTGTTTAAATTGACAGCAAAAGTATAGGTTTCAGCGAGCTGATGAAGATGCATCACGCAGCACCCAACGTTTCAATTTTACCATTTGAACTCTCAGAATGTAAGAGCATCATCAGAACAACATGACCCATGTATTCACAATTGTAAACTCTCTACTATGATTTGTTACAAGTTGTTTGGTATTTATGTTTAATTGTTAAAATTGACAGCGAAAGTATATGTTTCAGCGAACTGATGTAGTTGCATCACGCAGCACCCAACGTTTCATTTTCACCATTTGAACTCTCAGACTATACCAGCATCACCAGAAACAACATGACTCCTGTATTCACAATTGTAAACTCTCTACTATGATTCTTTAAAGTTATTTGATGTTTATGTTTTCAGTGTTTGAATTGACAGCAGAATTATAAGTTTCAGCGAGCTAATGTAGATGCCTCACGCAGCACCCAACGTTTCATTTTATCATTCGAACTCTCAAAATGTACCAGCATTACCAGAACAACATGACCCCTGTATTTACAATTGAAAACTCTTTACTATGATTCGTTACAAAGTATTTGATGTTTATGTTTCAGTGTTTAAATTGACAGCAAAAGTATAGGTTTCAGCGAGCTGATGTAGTTGCATCACGCAGCACCCAACGTTTCATTTTCACCATTCAAACTCTCAGAATGTACCAGCATTACCAGAACAACATGACCCCTGTATTCACAATTGTAAACTCTCTACTATGATTCGTTACAAAGTATTTGATGTTTATGTTTTAGTGTTTAAAGTGACAGCAAAATTATAGGTTTCAGCGAGCTGATGGAGATGCATCACGCAGCACCCAACGTTTCAATTTTACCATTTGAACTCTCAGAATGTACTAGCATCATCAGAACAACATGACCCCTGTATTTACAATTGAAAACTCTTTACTATGATTCGTTACAAAGTATTTGATGCTTATGTTTTAGTGTTTCAATTGACAGCAAAAGTATAGGTTTCAGCGAGCTGATGTAGTTGCATCACGCAGCACCCAACGTTTCATTTTTACCATTTGAACTCTCAGAATGTACCAGCATTACCAGAACAACATGACCCCTGTATTCACAATTGTAAACTCTCTACTATGATTCGTTACAAAGTATTTGATGTTTATGTTTTAGTGTTTAAATTGACAGCAAAATTATAGGTTTCAGCGAGCTGATGGGGATGCATCACGCAGCACCTAACGTTTCAATTTTACCATTTGAACTCTCAGAATGTACTAGCATCATCAGAACAACATGACCCTTGTATTCACAATTGTAAACTCTCTACTATGATTCATTACAGAGTATTTTATGTTTATGTTTTAGTGTTTTAATTGACAGCAAAAGTATAGGTTTCAGCGAGCTGACGTAGTTGCATCACGAGCACCCAACGTTTCATTTTCACCATTTGAACTCTCAGACTATACCAGCATTACCAGAACAACATGACCCCTGTATTTACAATTGTAAACTCTCTACTATGATTCTTTAAAGTTATTTGATGTTTATGTTTTAGTGTTTGAATTGACAGCAAAATTATAAGTTTCAGCGATCTGATGTAGATGCCTCACGCAGCACCCAACGTTTCATTATTATCATTTGAACTCTCAAAATGTACCAGCATTACCAGAACAACATGACCCCTGTATTTACAATTGGAAACTCTTTACTATGATTCGTTACAAAGTATTTGATTTTTTTGTTTTAGTGTTTAAACTGACAGCAAAAGTATAGGTTTCAGCGAACTGATGTAGTTGCATCACGCAGCACCCAACGTTTCATTTTCACCATTTGAACTCTCAAAATGTACCAGCATTACCAGAACAACATGACCCCTGTATTCACAATTGTAAACTCTCAACTATGATTCGTTACAAAGTATTTGATGTTTATGTTTTAGTGTTTAAATTGACAGCAAAAGTATAGGTTTCAGCAAGCTGATGAAGATGCATCACGCAGCACCCAACGTTTCAATTTTACCATTTGAACTCTCAGAATGTACTAGCATCATCAGAACAACATGACCCCTGTATTTACAATTGAAAACTCTTTACTATGATTCGTTACAAAGTAATTGATGTTTATGTTTTAGTGTTTCAATTGACAGCAAAAGCATAGGTTTCAGCGAGCTGATGGAGATGCATCACGCAGCACCCAACGTTTCAATTTTACCATTTGAACTCTCAGAATGTAAGAGCATCATCAGAACAACATGACCCATGTATTCACAATTGAAAACTCTTTACTATGATTCGTTACAAAGTATTTGATGTTTATGTTTTAGTGTTTCAATTGACAGCAAAAGTATAGGTTTCAGCGAGCTGATGTAGTTGCATCACGCAGCACCCAACGTTCAATTTTTACCATTTGAACTCTCAGAATGTACCAGCATTACCAGAACAACATGACCCATGTATTCACAATTGTAAACACTCTACTATGATTCGTTACAAAGTATTTGATGTTTATGTTTTAGTGTTTCAATTGACAGCAAAAGCATAGGTTTCAGCGAGCTGATGGAGATGCATCACGCAGCACCTAACGTTTCAATTTTACCATTTGAACTCTCAGAATGTACTAGCATCATCAGAACAACATGACCCTTGTATTCACAATTGTAAACTCTCTACTATGATTCATTACAGAGTATTTTATGTTTATGTTTTAGTGTTTTAATTGACAGCAAAAGTATAGGTTTCAGCGAGCTGACGTAGTTGCATCACGAGCACCCAACGTTTCATTTTCACCATTTGAACTCTCAGACTATACCAGCATTACCAGAACAACATGACCCCTGTATTTACAATTGTAAACTCTCTACTATGATTCTTTAAAGTTATTTGATGTTTATGTTTTAGTGTTTGAATTGACAGCAAAATTATAAGTTTCAGCGATCTGATGTAGATGCCTCACGCAGCACCCAACGTTTCATTATTATCATTTGAACTCTCAAAATGTACCAGCATTACCAGAACAACATGACCCCTGTATTTACAATTGGAAACTCTTTACTATGATTCGTTACAAAGTATTTGATTTTTTTGTTTTAGTGTTTAAACTGACAGCAAAAGTATAGGTTTCAGCGAACTGATGTAGTTGCATCACGCAGCACCCAACGTTTCATTTTCACCATTTGAACTCTCAAAATGTACCAGCATTACCAGAACAACATGACCCCTGTATTCACAATTGTAAACTCTCTACTATGATTCGTTACAAAGTATTTGATGTTTATGTTTTAGTGTTTAAATTGACAGCAAAAGTATAGGTTTCAGCAAGCTGATGAAGATGCATCACGCAGCACCCAACGTTTCAATTTTACCATTTGAACTCTCAGAATGTACTAGCATCATCAGAACAACATGACCCCTGTATTTACAATTGAAAACTCTTTACTATGATTCGTTACAAAGTATTTGATGTTTATGTTTTAGTGTTTCAATTGACAGCAAAAGCATAGGTTTCAGCGAGCTGATGGAGATGCATCACGCAGCACCCAACGTTTCAATTTTACCATTTGAACTCTCAGAATGTAAGAGCATCATCAGAACAACATGACCCATGTATTCACAATTGAAAACTCTTTACTATGATTCGTTACAAAGTATTTGATGTTTATGTTTTAGTGTTTCAATTGACAGCAAAAGTATAGGTTTCAGCGAGCTGATGTAGTTGCATCACGCAGCACCCAACGTTCAATTTTTACCATTTGAACTCTCAGACTGTACCAGCATTACCAGAACAACATGACCCATGTATTCACAATTGTAAACACTCTACTATGATTCGTTACAAAGTATTTGATGTGTATGTTTTAGTGTTTAAATTGACAGCAAAAGTGTAGGTTTCAGCGAGCTGATGTAGTTGCATCACGCAGCACCCAACGTTTCATTTTCACCATTTGAACTATCAGAATGTACCAGCATTAACAGAACAACATGACCCCTGTATTTACAATTAAAAACTCTCTACTATGATTTGTTACAGGTTGTTTGATATTTCTGTTTAATTGTTCAAATGGACAGCAAAAGTATAGGTTTCAGCGATCTGATGAGGATGCATCACGCAGCACCCAACGTTTCATATTTACCATTTGAACTCACAGAATGTACTAACATCACCAGAACAACATGACCCCTGTATTTACAATTGAAAACTCTCTACTATGATCTGTTACAAGTTGTTTGATATTTATGTTTTAGTGTTTAAATTGACAACAAAAGTGTAGGTTTTAGCGAGCTGATGTAGATACATCACGCAGCACCCAACGTTTCATTTTTACCATTTGAACTCTCAGAATGTACCAGAATTACCAGAACAACATGACCCTTTTATTTACAGTTGAAAACTCTACTATGATTTGTTACAGGTTGTTTGATATTCATGTTTAATTGTTCAAATGGACAGCAAAAGTATAGGTTTCAGCGAGCTGATGGAGATGCATCACGCAGCAGCCAACGTTTCAATTTTACCATTTGAACTCACAGAATGTACTAGCATCACCAGAACAACATGACCCCTGTATTTACAATTGAAAACTCTATACTATGATTTGTTACAAGTTGTTTGATATTTATGTTTTAGTGTTTAAATTGACAACAAAAGTGTAGGTTTCAGCGAGCTGATGTAGATACATCACGCAGCACCCAACGTTTCATTTTTACCATTTGAACTCTCAGAATGTACCAGAATTACCAGAACAACATGACCCTTTTATTTACAATTGAAAACTCTACTATGATTTGTTACAGGTTGTTTGATATTCATGTTTAATTGTTCAAATGGACAGCAAAAGTATAGGTTTCAGCGAGCTGATGGAGATGCATCACGCAGCACCCAACGTTTCAATTTTACCATTTGAACTCTCAGAATGTAAGAGCATCATCAGAACAACATGACCCATGTATTCACAATTGTAAACTCTCTACTATGATTCGTTACAAGTTATTTGATGTTTATGTTTTAGTGTTTAAATTGACAACAAAAGTATAGGTTTCAGCGAGCAGATGGAGATGCATCACGCAGCACCCAACTTTTCATTTTTACCATTTGAATTCTCAGAATGTACTAGCATCACCAGAACAACATGACCCATGTATTTACAATTGAAAACTCTCTACTATGATTTGTTACAAGTTGTTTGGTATTTATGTTTAATTGTTAAAATTGACAGCGAAAGTATATGTTTCAGCAAGCAGATAAAGATGCATCACGCAGCACCCAACGTTTTCGTTTCAGCGTTTGAACTCTCAGACTATACCAGCATCACCAGAACAACATGACCCCTGTATTTACAATTGAAAACTCTCTACTATGATTTGTTACAAGTTGTTTGATATTTATGTTTTAGTGTTTAAATTGACAACAAAAGTGTAGGTTTCAGCGAGCTGATGTAGATACATCACGCAGCACCCAACGTTTCATTTTTACCATTTGAACTCTCAGAATGTACCAGAATTACCAGAACAACATGACCCTTTTATTTACAATTGAAAACTCTACTATGATTTGTTACAGGTTGTTTGATATTCATGTTTAATTGTTCAAATGGACAGCAAAAGTATAGGTTTCAGCGAGCTGATGGAGATGCATCACGCAGCAGCCAACGTTTCAATTTTACCATTTGAACTCACAGAATGTACTAGCATCACCAGAACAACATGACCCCTGTATTTACAATTGAAAACTCTCTACTATGATTTGTTACAAGTTGTTTGATATTTATGTTTTAGTGTTTAAATTGACAACAAAAGTGTAGGTTTCAGCGAGCTGATGTAGATACATCACGCAGCACCCAACGTTTCATTTTTACCATTTGAACTCTCAGAATGTACCAGAATTACCAGAACAACATGACCCTTTTATTTACAATTGAAAACTCTACTATGATTTGTTACAGGTTGTTTGATATTCATGTTTAATTGTTCAAATGGACAGCAAAAGTATAGGTTTCAGCGAGCTGATGGAGATGCATCACGCAGCACCCAACGTTTCAATTTTACCATTTGAACTCTCAGAATGTAAGAGCATCATCAGAACAACATGACCCATGTATTCACAATTGTAAACTCTCTACTATGATTCGTTACAAGTTATTTGATGTTTATGTTTTAGTGTTTAAATTGACAACAAAAGTATAGATTTCAGCGAGCAGATGGAGATGCATCACGCAGCACCCAACTTTTCATTTTTACCATTTGAATTCTCAGAATGTACTAGCATCACCAGAACAACATGACCCATGTATTTACAATTGAAAACTCTCTACTATGATTTGTTACAAGTTGTTTGGTATTTATGTTTAATTGTTAAAATGGACAGCAAAAGTATAGGTTTCAGCGAGCTGATGGAGATGCATCACGCAGCACCCAACGTTTCAATTTTACCATTTGAACTCTCAGAATGTAAGAGCATCATCAGAACAACATGACCCATGTATTCACAATTGTAAACTCTCTACTATGATTCGTTACAAGTTATTTGATGTTTATGTTTTAGTGTTTAAATTGACAACAAAAGTATAGGTTTCAGCGAGCAGATGGAGATGCATCACGCAGCACCCAACTTTTCATTTTTACCATTTGAATTCTCAGAATGTACTAGCATCACCAGAACAACATGACCCATGTATTTACAATTGAAAACTCTCTACTATGATTTGTTACAAGTTGTTTGGTATTTATGTTTAATTGTTAAAATTGACAGCGAAAGTATATGTTTCAGCAAGCAGATAAAGATGCATCACGCAGCACCCAACGTTTTCGTTTCAGCGTTTGAACTCTCAGACTATACCAGCATCACCAGAACAACATGACCCCTGTATTTACAATTGAAAACTCTCTACTATGATTTGTTACAAGTTGTTTGATATTTATGTTTTAGTGTTTAAATTGACAACAAAAGTGTAGGTTTCAGCGAGCTGATGTAGATACATCACGCAGCACCCAACGTTTCATTTTTACCATTTGAACTCTCAGAATGTACCAGAATTACCAGAACAACATGACCCTTTTATTTACAATTGAAAACTCTACTATGATTTGTTACAGGTTGTTTGATATTCATGTTTAATTGTTCAAATGGACAGCAAAAGTATAGGTTTCAGCGAGCTGATGGAGATGCATCACGCAGCAGCCAACGTTTCAATTTTACCATTTGAACTCACAGAATGTACTAGCATCACCAGAACAACATGACCCCTGTATTTACAATTGAAAACTCTCTACTATGATTTGTTACAAGTTGTTTGATAATTATGTTTTAGTGTTTAAATTGACAACAAAAGTGTAGGTTTCAGCGAGCTGATGTAGATACATCACGCAGCACCCAACGTTTCATTTTTACCATTTGAACTCTCAGAATGTACCAGAATTACCAGAACAACATGACCCTTTTATTTACAATTGAAAACTCTACTATGATTTGTTACAGGTTGTTTGATATTCATGTTTAATTGTTCAAATGGACAGCAAAAGTATAGGTTTCAGCGAGCTGATGGAGATGCATCACGCAGCACCCAACGTTTCAATTTTACCATTTGAACTCTCAGAATGTAAGAGCATCATCAGAACAACATGACCCATGTATTCACAATTGTAAACTCTCTACTATGATTCGTTACAAGTTATTTGATGTTTATGTTTTAGTGTTTAAATTGACAACAAAAGTATAGATTTCAGCGAGCAGATGGAGATGCATCACGCAGCACCCAACTTTTCATTTTTACCATTTGAATTCTCAGAATGTACTAGCATCACCAGAACAACATGACCCATGTATTTACAATTGAAAACTCTCTACTATGATTTGTTACAAGTTGTTTGGTATTTATGTTTAATTGTTAAAATTGACAGCGAAAGTATATGTTTCAGCAAGCAGATAAAGATGCATCACGCAGCACCCAACTTTTCATTTTTACCATTTGAATTCTCAGAATGTACTAGCATCACCAGAACAACATGACCCATGTATTTACAATTGAAAACTCTCTACTATGATTTGTTACAAGTTGTTTGGTATTTATGTTTAATTGTTAAAATTGACAGCGAAAGTATATGTTTCAGCAAGCAGATAAAGATGCATCACGCAGCACCCAACGTTTTCGTTTCAGCGTTTGAACTCTCAGACTATACCAGCATCACCAGAACAACATGACCCCTGTATTTACAATTGAAAACTCTCTACTATGATTTGTTACAAGTTGTTTGATATTTATGTTTTAGTGTTTAAATTGACAACAAAAGTGTAGGTTTCAGCGAGCTGATGTAGATACATCACGCAGCACCCAACGTTTCATTTTTACCATTTGAACTCTCAGAATGTACCAGAATTACCAGAACAACATGACCATTTTATTTACAATTGAAAACTCTACTATGATTTGTTACAGGTTGTTTGATATTCATGTTTACTTGTTCAAATGGACAGCAAAAGTATAGGTTTCAGCGAGCTGATGGAGATGCATCACGCAGCAGCCAACGTTTCAATTTTACCATTTGAACTCACAGAATGTACTAGCATCACCAGAACAACATGACCCCTGTATTTACAATTGAAAACTCTCTACTATGATTTGTTACAAGTTGTTTGATATTTATGTTTAATTGTTCAAATGGACAGCAAAAGTATAGGTTTCAGCGAGCTGATGGAGATGCATCACGCAGCAGCCAACGTTTCATTTTTACCATTTGAACTCTCAGAATGTACCAGAATTACCAGAACAACATGACCCTTTTATTTACAATTGAAAACTCTACTATGATTTGTTACAGGTTGTTTGATATTCATGTTTAATTGTTCAAATGGACAGCAAAAGTATAGGTTTCAGCGAGCTGATGGAGATGCATCACGCAGCAGCCAACGTTTCAATTTTACCATTTGAACTCACAGAATGTACTAGCATCACCAGAACAACATGACCCCTGTATTTACAATTGAAAACTCTCTACTATGATTTGTTACAAGTTGTTTGATATTTATGTTTTAGTGTTTAAATTGACAACAAAAGTGTAGGTTTCAGCGAGCTGATGGAGATGCATCACGCAGCACCCAACGTTTCAATTTTACCATTTGAACTCTCAGAATGTAAGAGCATCATCAGAACAACATGACCCATGTATTCACAATTGTAAACTCTCTACTATGATTCGTTACAAGTTATTTGATGTTTATGTTTTAGTGTTTAAATTGACAACAAAAGTATAGATTTCAGCGAGCAGATGGAGATGCATCACGCAGCACCCAACTTTTCATTTTTACCATTTGAATTCTCAGAATGTACTAGCATCACCAGAACAACATGACCCATGTATTTACAATTGAAAACTCTCTACTATGATTTGTTACAAGTTGTTTGGTAT
This sequence comes from Litoditis marina, assembly GCA_964036275.1. Taxonomy (NCBI): domain Eukaryota; kingdom Metazoa; phylum Nematoda; class Chromadorea; order Rhabditida; family Rhabditidae; genus Litoditis; species Litoditis marina. Next base: position 10,232 of record CAXIWQ010000245.1, read on the forward strand.
TTATGTTTAATTGTTAAAATGGACAGCAAAAGTATAGGTTTCAGCGAGCTGATGGAGATGCATCACGCAGCACCCAACGTTTCAATTTTACCATTTGAACTCTCAGAATGTAAGAGCATCATCAGAACAACATGACCCATGTATTCACAATTGTAAACTCTCTACTATGATTCGTTACAAGTTATTTGATGTTTATGTTTTAGTGTTTAAATTGACAACAAAAGTATAGGTTTCAGCGAGCAGATGGAGATGCATCACGCAGCACCCAACTTTTCATTTTTACCATTTGAATTCTCAGAATGTACTAGCATCACCAGAACAACATGACCCATGTATTTACAATTGAAAACTCTCTACTATGATTTGTTACAAGTTGTTTGGTATTTATGTTTAATTGTTAAAATTGACAGCGAAAGTATATGTTTCAGCAAGCAGATAAAGATGCATCCACGCAGCACCCAACGTTTTCGTTTCAGCGTTTGAACTCTCAGACTATACCAGCATCACCAGAACAACATGACCCCTGTATTTACAATTGAAAACTCTCTACTATGATTTGTTACAAGTTGTTTGATATTTATGTTTTAGTGTTTAAATTGACAACAAAAGTGTAGGTTTCAGCGAGCTGATGTAGATACATCACGCAGCACCCAACGTTTCATTTTTACCATTTGAACTCTCAGAATGTACCAGAATTACCAGAACAACATGACCCTTTTATTTACAATTGAAAACTCTACTATGATTTGTTACAGGTTGTTTGATATTCATGTTTAATTGTTCAAATGGACAGCAAAAGTATAGGTTTCAGCGAGCTGATGGAGATGCATCACGCAGCAGCCAACGTTTCAATTTTACCATTTGAACTCACAGAATGTACTAGCATCACCAGAACAACATGACCCCTGTATTTACAATTGAAAACTCTCTACTATGATTTGTTACAAGTTGTTTGATAATTATGTTTTAGTGTTTAAATTGACAACAAAAGTGTAGGTTTCAGCGAGCTGATGTAGATACATCACGCAGCACCCAACGTTTCATTTTTACCATTTGAACTCTCAGAATGTACCAGAATTACCAGAACAACATGACCCTTTTATTTACAATTGAAAACTCTACTATGATTTGTTACAGGTTGTTTGATATTCATGTTTAATTGTTCAAATGGACAGCAAAAGTATAGGTTTCAGCGAGCTGATGGAGATGCATCACGCAGCACCCAACGTTTCAATTTTACCATTTGAACTCTCAGAATGTAAGAGCATCATCAGAACAACATGACCCATGTATTCACAATTGTAAACTCTCTACTATGATTCGTTACAAGTTATTTGATGTTTATGTTTTAGTGTTTAAATTGACAACAAAAGTATAGATTTCAGCGAGCAGATGGAGATGCATCACGCAGCACCCAACTTTTCATTTTTACCATTTGAATTCTCAGAATGTACTAGCATCACCAGAACAACATGACCCATGTATTTACAATTGAAAACTCTCTACTATGATTTGTTACAAGTTGTTTGGTATTTATGTTTAATTGTTAAAATTGACAGCGAAAGTATATGTTTCAGCAAGCAGATAAAGATGCATCACGCAGCACCCAACTTTTCATTTTTACCATTTGAATTCTCAGAATGTACTAGCATCACCAGAACAACATGACCCATGTATTTACAATTGAAAACTCTCTACTATGATTTGTTACAAGTTGTTTGGTATTTATGTTTAATTGTTAAAATTGACAGCGAAAGTATATGTTTCAGCAAGCAGATAAAGATGCATCACGCAGCACCCAACGTTTTCGTTTCAGCGTTTGAACTCTCAGACTATACCAGCATCACCAGAACAACATGACCCCTGTATTTACAATTGAAAACTCTCTACTATGATTTGTTACAAGTTGTTTGATATTTATGTTTTAGTGTTTAAATTGACAACAAAAGTGTAGGTTTCAGCGAGCTGATGTAGATACATCACGCAGCACCCAACGTTTCATTTTTACCATTTGAACTCTCAGAATGTACCAGAATTACCAGAACAACATGACCATTTTATTTACAATTGAAAACTCTACTATGATTTGTTACAGGTTGTTTGATATTCATGTTTACTTGTTCAAATGGACAGCAAAAGTATAGGTTTCAGCGAGCTGATGGAGATGCATCACGCAGCAGCCAACGTTTCAATTTTACCATTTGAACTCACAGAATGTACTAGCATCACCAGAACAACATGACCCCTGTATTTACAATTGAAAACTCTCTACTATGATTTGTTACAAGTTGTTTGATATTTATGTTTAATTGTTCAAATGGACAGCAAAAGTATAGGTTTCAGCGAGCTGATGGAGATGCATCACGCAGCAGCCAACGTTTCATTTTTACCATTTGAACTCTCAGAATGTACCAGAATTACCAGAACAACATGACCCTTTTATTTACAATTGAAAACTCTACTATGATTTGTTACAGGTTGTTTGATATTCATGTTTAATTGTTCAAATGGACAGCAAAAGTATAGGTTTCAGCGAGCTGATGGAGATGCATCACGCAGCAGCCAACGTTTCAATTTTACCATTTGAACTCACAGAATGTACTAGCATCACCAGAACAACATGACCCCTGTATTTACAATTGAAAACTCTCTACTATGATTTGTTACAAGTTGTTTGATATTTATGTTTTAGTGTTTAAATTGACAACAAAAGTGTAGGTTTCAGCGAGCTGATGGAGATGCATCACGCAGCACCCAACGTTTCAATTTTACCATTTGAACTCTCAGAATGTAAGAGCATCATCAGAACAACATGACCCATGTATTCACAATTGTAAACTCTCTACTATGATTCGTTACAAGTTATTTGATGTTTATGTTTTAGTGTTTAAATTGACAACAAAAGTATAGGTTTCAGCGAGCAGATGGAGATGCATCACGCAGCACCCAACTTTTCATTTTTACCATTTGAATTCTCAGAATGTACTAGCATCACCAGAACAACATGACCCATGTATTTACAATTGAAAACTCTCTACTATGATTTGTTACAAGTTGTTTGGTATTTATGTTTAATTGTTAAAATTGACAGCGAAAGTATATGTTTCAGCAAGCAGATAAAGATGCATCACGCAGCACCCAACGTTTTCGTTTCAGCGTTTGAACTCTCAGACTATACCAGCATCACCAGAACAACATGACCCCTGTATTTACAATTGAAAACTCTCTACTATGATTTGTTACAAGTTGTTTGATATTTATGTTTTAGTGTTTAAATTGACAACAAAAGTGTAGGTTTCAGCGAGCTGATGTAGATACATCACGCAGCACCCAACGTTTCATTTTTACCATTTGAACTCTCAGAATGTACCAGAATTACCAGAACAACATGACCCTTTTATTTACAATTGAAAACTCTACTATGATTTGTTACAGGTTGTTTGATATTCATGTTTAATTGTTCAAATGGACAGCAAAAGTATAGGTTTCAGCGAGCTGATGGAGATGCATCACGCAGCAGCCAACGTTTCAATTTTACCATTTGAACTCACAGAATGTACTAGCATCACCAGAACAACATGACCCCTGTATTTACAATTGAAAACTCTCTACTATGATTTGTTACAAGTTGTTTGATAATTATGTTTTAGTGTTTAAATTGACAACAAAAGTGTAGGTTTCAGCGAGCTGATGTAGATACATCACGCAGCACCCAACGTTTCATTTTTACCATTTGAACTCTCAGAATGTACCAGAATTACCAGAACAACATGACCCTTTTATTTACAATTGAAAACTCTACTATGATTTGTTACAGGTTGTTTGATATTCATGTTTAATTGTTCAAATGGACAGCAAAAGTATAGGTTTCAGCGAGCTGATGGAGATGCATCACGCAGCACCCAACGTTTCAATTTTACCATTTGAACTCTCAGAATGTAAGAGCATCATCAGAACAACATGACCCATGTATTCACAATTGTAAACTCTCTACTATGATTCGTTACAAGTTATTTGATGTTTATGTTTTAGTGTTTAAATTGACAACAAAAGTATAGATTTCAGCGAGCAGATGGAGATGCATCACGCAGCACCCAACTTTTCATTTTTACCATTTGAATTCTCAGAATGTACTAGCATCACCAGAACAACATGACCCATGTATTTACAATTGAAAACTCTCTACTATGATTTGTTACAAGTTGTTTGGTATTTATGTTTAATTGTTAAAATTGACAGCGAAAGTATATGTTTCAGCAAGCAGATAAAGATGCATCACGCAGCACCCAACTTTTCATTTTTACCATTTGAATTCTCAGAATGTACTAGCAGCACCAGAACAACATGACCCATGTATTTACAATTGAAAACTCTCTACTATGATTTGTTACAAGTTGTTTGGTATTTATGTTTAATTGTTAAAATTGACAGCGAAAGTATATGTTTCAGCAAGCAGATAAAGATGCATCACGCAGCACCCAACGTTTTCGTTTCAGCGTTTGAACTCTCAGACTATACCAGCATCACCAGAACAACATGACCCCTGTATTTACAATTGAAAACTCTCTACTATGATTTGTTACAAGTTGTTTGATATTTATGTTTTAGTGTTTAAATTGACAACAAAAGTGTAGGTTTCAGCGAGCTGATGTAGATACATCACGCAGCACCCAACGTTTCATTTTTACCATTTGAACTCTCAGAATGTACCAGAATTACCAGAACAACATGACCCTTTTATTTACAATTGAAAACTCTACTATGATTTGTTACAGGTTGTTTGATATTCATGTTTAATTGTTCAAATGGACAGCAAAAGTATAGGTTTCAGCGAGCTGATGGAGATGCATCACGCAGCAGCCAACGTTTCAATTTTACCATTTGAACTCACAGAATGTACTAGCATCACCAGAACAACATGACCCCTGTATTTACAATTGAAAACTCTCTACTATGATTTGTTACAAGTTGTTTGATATTTATGTTTTAGTGTTTAAATTGACAACAAAAGTGTAGGTTTCAGCGAGCTGATGTAGATACATCACGCAGCACCCAACGTTTCATTTTTACCATTTGAACTCTCAGAATGTACCAGAATTACCAGAACAACATGACCCTTTTATTTACAATTGAAAACTCTACTATGATTTGTTACAGGTTGTTTGATATTCATGTTTAATTGTTCAAATGGACAGCAAAAGTATAGGTTTCAGCGAGCTGATGGAGATGCATCACGCAGCACCCAACGTTTCAATTTTACCATTTGAACTCTCAGAATGTAAGAGCATCATCAGAACAACATGACCCATGTATTCACAATTGTAAACTCTCTACTATGATTCGTTACAAGTTATTTGATGTTTATGTTTTAGTGTTTAAATTGACAACAAAAGTATAGGTTTCAGCGAGCAGATGGAGATGCATCACGCAGCACCCAACTTTTCATTTTTACCATTTGAATTCTCAGAATGTACTAGCATCACCAGAACAACATGACCCATGTATTTACAATTGAAAACTCTCTACTATGATTTGTTACAAGTTGTTTGGTATTTATGTTTAATTGTTAAAATTGACAGCGAAAGTATATGTTTCAGCAAGCAGATAAAGATGCATCACGCAGCACCCAACGTTTTCGTTTCAGCGTTTGAACTCTCAGACTATACCAGCATCACCAGAACAACATGACCCCTGTATTTACAATTGAAAACTCTCTACTATGATTTGTTACAAGTTGTTTGATATTTGTGTTTTAGTGTTAAATTGACAACAAAAGTGTAGGTTTCAGCGAGCTGATGTAGATACATCACGCAGCACCCAACGTTTCATTTTTACCATTTGAACTCTCAGAATGTACCAGAATTACCAGAACAACATGACCCTTTTATTTACAATTGAAAACTCTACTATGATTTGTTACAGGTTGTTTGATATTCATGTTTAATTGTTCAAATGGACAGCAAAAGTATAGGTTTCAGCGAGCTGATGGAGATGCATCACGCAGCAGCCAACGTTTCAATTTTACCATTTGAACTCACAGAATGTACTAGCATCACCAGAACAACATGACCCCTGTATTTACAATTGAAAACTCTCTACTATGATTTGTTACAAGTTGTTTGATATTTATGTTTTAGTGTTTAAATTGACAACAAAAGTGTAGGTTTCAGCGAGCTGATGTAGATACATCACGCAGCACCCAACGTTTCATTTTTACCATTTGAACTCTCAGAATGTACCAGAATTACCAGAACAACATGACCCTTTTATTTACAATTGAAAACTCTACTATGATTTGTTACAGGTTGTTTGATATTCATGTTTAATTGTTCAAATGGACAGCAAAAGTATAGGTTTCAGCGAGCTGATGGAGATGCATCACGCAGCACCCAACGTTCCAATTTTACCATTTGAACTCTCAGAATGTAAGAGCATCATCAGAACAACATGACCCATGTATTCACAATTGTAAACTCTCTACTATGATTCGTTACAAGTTATTTGATGTTTATGTTTTAGTGTTTAAATTGACAACAAAAGTATAGGTTTCAGCGAGCAGATGGAGATGCATCACGCAGCACCCAACTTTTCATTTTTACCATTTGAATTCTCAGAATGTACTAGCATCACCAGAACAACATGACCCATGTATTTACAATTGAAAACTCTCTACTATGATTTGTTACAAGTTGTTTGGTATTTATGTTTAATTGTTAAAATTGACAGCGAAAGTATATGTTTCAGCAAGCAGATAAAGATGCATCACGCAGCACCCAACGTTTTCGTTTCAGCGTTTGAACTCTCAGACTATACCAGCATCACCAGAACAACATGACCCCTGTATTTACAATTGAAAACTCTCTACTATGATTTGTTACAAGTTGTTTGATATTTATGTTTTAGTGTTTAAATTGACAACAAAAGTGTAGGTTTCAGCGAGCTGATGTAGATACATCACGCAGCACCCAACGTTTCATTTTTACCATTTGAACTCTCAGAATGTACCAGAATTACCAGAACAACATGACCCTTTTATTTACAATTGAAAACTCTACTATGATTTGTTACAGGTTGTTTGATATTCATGTTTAATTGTTCAAATGGACAGCAAAAGTATAGGTTTCAGCGAGCTGATGGAGATGCATCACGCAGCAGCCAACGTTTCAATTTTACCATTTGAACTCACAGAATGTACTAGCATCACCAGAACAACATGACCCCTGTATTTACAATTGAAAACTCTCTACTATGATTTGTTACAAGTTGTTTGATATTTATGTTTTAGTGTTTAAATTGACAACAAAAGTGTAGGTTTCAGCGAGCTGATGTAGATACATCACGCAGCACCCAACGTTTCATTTTTACCATTTGAACTCTCAGAATGTACCAGAATTACCAGAACAACATGACCCTTTTATTTACAATTGAAAACTCTACTATGATTTGTTACAGGTTGTTTGATATTCATGTTTAATTGTTCAAATGGACAGCAAAAGTATAGGTTTCAGCGAGCTGATGGAGATGCATCACGCAGCACCCAACGTTTCAATTTTACCATTTGAACTCTCAGAATGTAAGAGCATCATCAGAACAACATGACCAATGTATTCACAATTGTAAACTCTCTACTATGATTCGTTACAAGTTATTTGATGTTTATGTTTTAGTGTTTAAATTGACAACAAAAGTATAGGTTTCAGCGAGCAGATGGAGATGCATCACGCAGCACCCAACTTTTCATTTTTACCATTTGAATTCTCAGAATGTACTAGCATCACCAGAACAACATGACCCATGTATTTACAATTGAAAACTCTCTACTATGATTTGTTACAAGTTGTTTGGTATTTATGTTTAATTGTTAAAATTGACAGCGAAAGTATATGTTTCAGCAAGCAAATAAAGATGCATCACGCAGCACCCAACTTTTCATTTTTACCATTTGAATTCTCAGAATGTAAGAGCATCATCAGAACAACATGACCCATGTATTCACAATTGTAAACTCTCTACTATGATTCGTTACAAGTTATTTGATGTTTATGTTTTAGTGTTTAAATTGACAACAAAAGTATAGGTTTCAGCGAGCATATGGAGATGCATCACGCAGCACCCAACTTTTCATTTTTACCATTTGAACTCTCAGAATGTACCAGAATTACCAGAACAACATGACCCTTTTATTTACAATTGAAAACTCTACTATGATTTGTTACAAGTTGTTTGGTATTTATGTTTAATTGTTAAAATTGACAGCGAAAGTATAGGTTTCAGCGAGCTGATGGAGATGCATCACGCAGCACCCAACGTTTCAATTTTACCATTTGAACTCACAGAATGTACTAGCATCACCAGAACAACATGACCCCTGTATTTACAATTGAAAACTCTCTACTATGATTTGTTACAAGTTGTTTGATATTTATGTTTTAGTGTTTAAATTGACAACAAAAGTGTAGGTTTCAGCGAGCTGATGTAGATACATCACGCAGCACCCAACGTTTCATTTTTACCATTTGAACTCTCAGAATGTACCAGAATTACCAGAACAACATGACCCTTTTATTTACAATTGAAAACTCTACTATGATTTGTTACAGGTTGTTTGATATTCATGTTTAATTGTTCAAATGGACAGCAAAAGTATAGGTTTCAGCGAGCTGATGGAGATGCATCACGCAGCACCCAACGTTTCAATTTTACCATTTGAACTCTCAGAATGTAAGAGCATCATCAGAACAACATGACCCATGTATTCACAATTGTAAACTCTCTACTATGATTCGTTACAAGTTATTTGATGTTTATGTTTTAGTGTTTAAATTGACAACAAAAGTATAGGTTTCAGCGAGCAGATGGAGATGCATCACGCAGCACCCAACTTTTCATTTTTACCATTCGAATTCTCAGAATGTACTAGCATCACCAGAACAACATGACCCATGTATTTACAATTGAAAACTCTCTACTATGATTTGTTACAAGTTGTTTGGTATTTATGTTTAATTGTTAAAATTGACAGCGAAAGTATATGTTTCAGCAAGCAGATAAAGATGCATCACGCAGCACCCAACTTTTCATTTTTACCATTTGAATTCTCAGAATGTACTAGCATCACCAGAACAACATGACCCATGTATTTACAATTGAAAACTCTCTACTATGATTTGTTACAAGTCGTTTGGTATTTATGTTTAATTGTTAAAATTGACAGCGAAAGTATATGTTTCAGCAAGCAGATAAAGATGCATCACGCAGCACCCAACGTTTTCGTTTCAGCGTTTGAACTCTCAGACTATACCAGCATCACCAGAACAACATGACCCCTGTATTTACATTTGAAAACTCTCTACTATGATTTGTTACAAGTTGTTTGATATTTATGTTTTAGTGTTTAAATTGGCAACAAAAATGTAGGTTTCAGCGAGCTGATGTAGATACATCACGCAGCACCCAACGTTTCATTTTTACCATTTGAACTCTCAGAATGTACCAGAATTACCAGAACAACATGACCCTTTTATTTACAATTGAAAACTCTACTATGATTTGTTACAGGTTGTTTGATATTCATGTTTAATTGTTCAAATGGACAACAAAAGTATAGGTTTCAGCGAGCTGATGGAGATGCATCACGCAGCACCCAACGTTTCAATTTTACCATTTGAACTCTCAGAATGTAAGAGCATCATCAGAACAACATGACCCATGTATTCACAATTGTAAACTCTCTACTATGATTCGTTACAAGTTATTTGATGTTTATGTTTTAGTGTTTAAATTGACAACAAAAGTATAGGTTTCAGCGAGCAGATGGAGATGCATCACGCAGCACCCAACTTTTCATTTTTACCATTTGAATTCTCAGAATGTACTTGTACTAGCATCACCAGAACAACATGACCCATGTATTTACAATTGAAAACTCTCTACTATGATTTGTTACAAGTTGTTTGGTATTTATGTTTAATTGTTAAAATTGACAGCGAAAGTATATGTTTCAGCAAGCAGATAAAGATGCATCACGCAGCACCCAACGTTTTCGTTTCAGCGTTTGAACTCTCAGACTATACCAGCATCACCAGAACAACATGACTCCTGTATTCACAATTGTAAACTCTCTACTATGATTCTTTAAAGTTATTTGATGTTTATGTTTTAGTGTTTGAATTGACAGCAAAATTATAAGTTTCAGCGAGCTGATGTAGATGCCTAACGCAGCACCCAACGTTTCATTTTTATCATTTGAACTCTCAAAATGTACCAGCATTACCAGAACAACATGACCCCTGTATTTACAATTGAAAACTCTTTACTATAATTCGTTACAAAGTATTTGATGTTTATGTTTTAGTGTTTAAATTGACAGCAAAAGTATAGGTTTCAGCGAGCTGATGTAGTTGCATCACGCAGCACCCAACGTTTCATTTTCACCATTTAAACTCTCAGAATGTACCAGCATTACCAGAACAACATGACCCCTGTATTCACAATTGTAAACTCTCTACTATGATTCGTTACAAAGTATTTGATGTTTATGTTTTAGTGTTTAAAGTGACAGCAAAATTATAGGTTTCAGCGAGCTGATGGAGATGCATCACGCAGCACCCAACGTTTCATTTTTATCATTTGAACTCTCAGAATGTACCAGCATTACCAGAACAACATGACCCCTGTATTCACAATTGTAAACTCTCTACTATGATTCGTTACAAAGTATTTGATGTTTATGTTTTAGTGTTTAAAGTGACAGCAAAATTATAGGTTTCAGCGAGCTGATGGAGATGCATCACGCAGCACCCAACGTTTCAATTTTACCATTTGAACTCTCAGAATGTACTAGCATCATCAGAACAACATGACCCCTGTATTTACAATTGAAAACTCTTTACTATGATTCGTTACAAAGTATTTGATGTTTATGTTTTAGTGTTTCAATTGACAGCAAAAGTATAGGTTTCAGCAAGCTGATGTAGTTGCATCACGCAGCACCCAACGTTTCATTTTCACCATTTGAACTCTCAGAATGTACCAGCATTACCAGAACAACATGACCCCTGTATTCACAATTGTAAACTCTCTACTATGATTCGTTACAAAGTATTTGATGTTTATGTTTTGGTGTTTAAAATGACAGCAAAATTATAGGTTTCAGCGAGCTGATGGAGATGCATCACGCAGCACCCAACGTTTCAATTTTACCATTTGAACTCTCAGAATGTACTAGCATCATCAGAACAACATGACCCTTGTATTCACAATTGTAAACTCTCTACTATGATTCATTACAGAGTATTTTATGTTTATGTTTTAGTGTTTTAATTGACAGCAAAAGTATAGGTTTCAGCGAGCTGATGTAGTTGCATCACGAGCACCCAACGTTTCATTTTCACCATTTGAACTCTCAGACTATACCAGCATTACCAGAACAACATGACCCCTGTATTTACAATTGTAAACTCTCTACTATGATTCTTTGAAGTTATTTGATGTTTATGTTTTAGTGTTTGAATTGACAGCAAAATTATAAGTTTCAGCGAGCTGATGTAGATGCCTCACGCAGCACCCAACGTTTCATTGTTATCATTTGAATTCTCAAAATGTACCAGCATTACCAGAACAACATGACCCCTGTATTTACAATTGAAAACTCTTTACTATGATTCGTTACAAAGTATTTGATTTTTTTGTTTTAGTGTTTAAACTGACAGCAAAAGTATAGGTTTCAGCGAGCTGATGTAGTTGCATCACGCAGCACCCAACGTTTCATTTTCACCATTTGAACTCTCAAAATGTACCAGCATTACCAGAACAACATGACCCCTGTATTCACAATTGTAAACTCTCTACTATGATTCGTTACAAAGTTTTTGATGTTTATGTTTAAGTGATTAAATTGACAGCAAAAGTATAGGATTCAGCGAGCTGATGAAGATGCATCACGCAGCACCCAACGTTTCAATTTTACCATTTGAACTCTCAGAATGTACTAGCATCATCTGAACAACATGACCCCTGTATTTACAATTGAACACTCTTTACTATGCTTCGTTACAAAGTATTTGATGTTTATGTTTTAGTGTTTCAATTGACAGCAAAAGTATAGGTTTCAGCGAGCTGATGTAGTTGCATCACGCAGCACCCAACGTTTAATTTTCACCATTTGAACTCTCAGAATGTACCAGCATTACCAGAACAACATGACCCCTGTATTCACAATTGTAAACACTCTACTAGGATTCGTTACAAATCATTTGATGTGTATGTTTTAGTGTTTAAATTGACAGCAAAAGTGTAGGTTTCAGCGAGCTGATGTAGTTGCATCACGCAGCACCCAACGTTTTATTTTCACCATTTGAACTCTCAGAATGTACCAGCATTACCAGAACAACATGACCCCTGTATTTACAATTAAAAACTCTCTACTATGATTTGTTACAGGTTGTTTGATATTTCTGTTTAATTGTTCAAATGGACAGCAAAAGTATACGTTTCAGCGATCTGATGAGGATGCATCACGCAGCACCCAACGTTTCATATTTACCATTTGAACTCACAGAATGTACTAGCATCACCAGAACAACATGACCCCTGTATTTACAATTGAAAACTCTCTACTATGATTCGTTACAAGTTATTTGATGTTTATGTTTTAGTGTTTAAATTGACAACAAAAGTATAGGTTTCAGCGAGCAGATGGAGATGCATCACGCAGCACCCAACTTTTCATTTTTACCATTTGAATTCTCAGAATGTACTAGCATCACCAGAACAACATGACCCATGTATTTACAATTGAAAACTCTCTACTATGATTTGTTACAAGTTGTTTGGTATTTATGTTTAATTGTTAAAATTGACAGCGAAAGTATATGTTTCAGCAAGCAGATAAAGATGCATCACGCAGCACCCAACGTTTTCGTTTTAGCGTTTGAACTCTCAGACTATACCAGCATCACCAGAACAACATGACTCCTGTATTCACAATTGTAAACTCTCTACTATGATTCTTTAAAGTTATTTGATGTTTATGTTTTAGTGTTTGAATTGACAGCAAAATTATAAGTTTCAGCAAGCTGATGTAGATGCATCACGCAGCACCCAACGTTTCATTTTCATCATTTGAACTCTCAAAATGTACCAGCATTACCAGAACAACATGACCCCTGTATTTACAATTGAAAACTCTTTACTATGATTCGTTACAAAGTATTTGATGTTTATGTTTTAGTGTTTCAATTGACAGCAAAAGTATAGGTTTCAGCAAGCTGATGTAGTTGCATCACGCAGCACCCAACGTTTCATTTTCACCATTTGAACTCTCAGAATGTACCAGCATTACCAGAACAACATGACCCCTGTATTCACAATTGTAAACTCTTTATCTCTACTATGATTCGTTACAAAGTATTTGATGTTTATGTTTTAGTGTTTAAATTGACAGCAAAATTATAGGTTTCAGCGAGCTGATGGAGATGCATCACGCAGCACCCAACGTTTCAATTTTACCATTTGAACTCTCAGAATGTACTAGCATCATCAGAACAACATGACCCTTGTATTCACAATTGTAAACTCTCTACTATGATTCATTGCAGAGTATTTTATGTTTATGTTTTAGTGTTTTCATTGACAGCAAAAGTATAGGTTTCAGCGAGCTGATGTAGTTGCATCACGAGCACCCAACGTTTCATTTTCACCATTTGAACTCTCAGACTATACCAGCATTACCAGAACAACATGACCCCTGTATTTACAATTGTAAACTCTCTACTATGATTCTTTAAAGTTATTTGATGTTTATGTTTTAGTGTTTGAATTGACAGCAAAATTATAAGTTTCAGCGAGCTGATGTAGATGCCTCACGCAGCACCCAACGTTTCATTGTTATCATTTGAACTCTCAAAATGTACCAGCATTACCAGAACAACATGACCCCTGTATTTACAATTGAAAACTCTTTACTATGATTCGTTACAAAGTGTTTGATTTTTTTGTTTTAGTGTTTAAACTGACAGCAAAAGTATAGGTTTCAGCGAGCTGATGTAGTTCCATCACGCAGCACCCAACGTTTCATTTTCACCATTTGAACTCTCAAAATGTACCAGCATTACCAGAACAACATGACCCCTGTATTCACAAGTGTAAACTCTCTACTATGATTTGTTACAAAGTATTTGATGTTTATGTTTAAGTGATTAAATTGACAGCAAAAGTATAGGTTTCAGCGATCTGATGAGGATGCATCACGCAGCACCCAACGTTTCACATTTACCATTTGAACTCACAGAATGTACTAGCATCACCAGAACAACATGACCCCTGTATTTACAATTGAAAACTCTTTACTATGATTCGTTACAAAGTATTTGATGTTTTTGTTTTAGTGTTTAAACTGACAGCAAAAGTATAGGTTTCAGCGAGCTGATGTAGTTGCATCACGCAGCACCCAACGTTTCATTTTCACCATTTGAACTCTCAGAATGTACCAGCATTACCAGAACAACATGACCCCTGTATTTACAATTAAAAACTCTCTACTATGATTTGTTACAGGTTGTTTGATATTTCTGTTTAATTGTTCAAATGGACAGCAAAAGTATAGGTTTCAGCGATCTGATGAGGATGCATCACGCAGCACCCAACGTTTCACATTTACCATTTGAACTCACAGAATGTACTAGCATCACCAGAACAACATGACCCCTGTATTTACAATTGAAAACTCTCTACTATGATTTGTTACAAGTTGTTTGATATTTATGTTTGTTTTAGTGTTTAAATTGACAACAGAAGTGTAGGTTTCAGCGAGCTGATGTAGATACATCACGCAGCACCCAACGTTTCATTTTTACCATTTGAACTCTCAGAATGTACCAGAATTACCAGAACAACATGACCCTTTTATTTACAATTGAAAACTCTACTATGATTTGTTACAGGTTGTTTGATATTCATGTTTAATTGTTCAAAAGGACAGCAAAAGTATAGGTTTCAGCGAGCTGATGGAGATGCATCACGCAGCACCCAACGTTTCAATTTTACCATTTGAACTCTCAGAATGTAAGAGCATCATCAGAACAACATGACCCATGTATTCACAAATGTAAACTCTCTACTATGATTCGTTACAAGTTAATTGATGTTTATGTTTTAGTGTTTAAATTGACAACAAAAGTATAGGTTTCAGCGAGCAGATGGAGATGCATCACGCAGCACCCAACTTTTCATTTTTACCATTTGAATTCTCAGAATGTACTAGCATCACCAGAACAACATGACCCATGTATTTACAATTGAAAACTCTCTACTATGATTTGTTACAAGTTGTTTGGTATTTATGTTTAATTGTTAAAATTGACAGCGAAAGTATATGTTTCAGCAAGCAGATAAAGATGCATCACGCAGCACCAAACGTTTTCGTTTTAGCGTTTGAACTCTCAGACTATACCAGCATCACCAGAACAACATGACTCCTGTATTCACAATTGTAAACTCTCTACTATGATTCTTTAAAGTTATTTGATGTTTATGTTTTAGTGTTTGACTTGACAGCAAAATTATAAGTTTCAGCGAGCTGATGTAGATGCATCACGCAGCACCCAACGTTTCATTTTTATCATTTGAACTCTCAAAATGTACCAGCATTACCAGAACAACATGACCCCTGTATTTACAATTGAAAACTCTTTACTATGATTCGTTACAAAGTATTTGATGTTTATGTTTTAGTGTTTAAATTGACAGCAAAATTATAGGTTTCAGCGAGCTGATGGAGATGTATCACGCAGCACCCAACGTTTCAATTTTACCATTTGAAATCTCAGAATGTACTAGCATCATCAGAACAACATGACCCTTGTATTCACATTTGTAAACTCTCTACTATGATTCATTACAGAGTATTTTATGTTTATGTTTTAGTGTTTTAATTGACAGCAAAAGTATAGGTTTCAGCGAGCTGATGTAGTTGCATCACGAGCACCCAACGTTTCATTTTCACCATTTGCACTTTCAGAATGTACCAGCATTACCAGAACAACATGACCCCTGTATTTACAATGGAAAACTCTCTACTATGATTTGTTACAAGTTGTTTGATATTTATGTTTGTTTTAGTGTTTAAATTGACAACAAAAGTGTAGGTTTCAGCGAGCTGATGTAGATACATCACGCAGCACCCAACGTTTCATTTTTACCATTTGAACTTTCAGAATGTACCAGAATTACCAGAACAACATGACCCTTTTATTTACAATTGAAAACTCTACTATGATTTGTTACAGGTTGTTTGATATTCATGTTTAATTGTTCAAATGGACAGCAAAAGTATAGGTTTCAGCGAGCTGATGGAGATGCATCACGCAGCACCCAACGTTTCAATTTTACCATTTGAACTCTCAGAATGTAAGAGCATCATCAGAACAACATGACCCATGTATTCACAATTGTAAACTCTCTACTATGATTCGTTACAAGTTAATCGATGTTTATGTTTTAGTGTTTAAATTCACAACAAAAGTATAGGTTTCAGCGAGCAGATGGAGATGCATCACGCAGCACCCAACTTTTCATTTTTACCATTTGAATTCTCAGAATGTACTAGCATCACCAGAACAACATGACCCATGTATTTACAATTGAAAACTCTCTACTATGATTTGTTACAAGTTGTTTGGTATTTATGTTTAATTGTTAAAATTGACAGCGAAAGTATATGTTTCAGCAAGCAGATAAAGATGCATCGCGCAGCACCCAACGTTTTCGTTTTAGCGTTTGAACTCTCAGACTATACCAGCATCACCAGAACAACATGACTCCTGTATTCACAATTGTAAACTCTCTACTATGATTCTTTAAAGTTATTTGATGTTTATGTTTTAGTGTTTGACTTGACAGCAAAATTATAAGTTTCAGCGAGCTGATGTAGATGCATCACGCAGCACCCAACGTTTCATTTTTATCATTTGAACTCTCAAAATGTACCAGCATTACCAGAACAACATGACCCCTGTATTTACAATTGAAAACTCTTTACTATGATTCGTTACAAAGTATTTGATGTTTATGTTTTAGTGTTTAAATTGACAGCAAAATTATAGGTTTCAGCGAGCTGATGGAGATGTATCACGCAGCACCCAACGTTTCAATTTTACCATTTGAACTCTCAGAATGTACTAGCATCATCAGAACAACATGACCCTTGTATTCACATTTGTAAAATCTCTACTATGATTCATTACAGAGTATTTTATGTTTATGTTTTAGTGTTTTAATTGACAGCAAAAGTATAGGTTTCAGCGAGCTGATGTAGTTGCATCACGAGCACCCAACGTTTCATTTTCACCATTTGCACTTTCAGAATGTACCAGCATTACCAGAACAACATGACCCCTGTATTTACAATGGAAAACTCTCCACTATGATTTGTTACAGGTTGTTTGATATTTCTGTTTAATTGTTCAAATGGACAGCAAAAGTATAGGTTTCAGCGATCTGATGGAGATGCATCACGCAGCACCCAACGTTTCATATTTACCATTTGAACTCACAGAATGTACTAGCATCACCAGAACAACATGACCCCTGTATTTACAATTGAAAACTCTCTACTATGATTTGTTACAAGTTGTTTGATATTTATGTTTTAGTGTTTAAATTGACAACAAAAGTGTAGGTTTCAGCGAGCTGATGTAGATACATCACGCAGCACCCAACGTTTCATTTTTACCATTTGAACTCTCAGAATGTACCAGAATTACCAGAACAACATGACCTTTTTTTTTTACAATTGAAAACTCTACTATGATTTGTTACAGGTTGTTTGATATTCATGTTTAATTGTTCAAATGGACAGCAAAAGTATAGGTTTCAGCGAGCTGATGGAGATGCATCACGCAGCACCCAACGTTTCAATTTTACCATTTGAACTCTCAGAATGTAAGAGCATCATCAGAACAACATGACCCATGTATTCACAATTGTAAACTCTCTACTATGATTCGTTACAAGTTATTTGATGTTTATGTTTTAGTGTTTAAATTGACAGCAAAAGTATAGGTTTCAGCGAGCTGATGGAGATGCATCACGCAGCACCCAACTTTTTATTTTTACCATTTGAACTCTCAGAATGTACCAGCATTACCAGAACAACATGACCCCTGTATTCACAATTGTAAACTCTCTACTATGATTCGTTACAAAGTATTTGATGTTTATGTTTTAGTGTTTAAATTGACAGCAAAATTATAGGTTTCAGCGAGCTGATGGAGATGCATCACGCAGCACCCAACGTTTCAATTTTACCATTTGAACTCTCAGAATGTACTAGCATCATCAGAACAACATGACCCTTGTATTCACAATTGTAAACTCTCTACTATGATTCATTACAGAGTATTTTATGTTTATGTTTTAGTGTTTTAATTGACAGCAAAAGTATAGGTTT
>CAXIWQ010000246.1:0-121657 GCA_964036275.1 Litoditis marina
TGTCCGCGCGCGTCAACAATTGTGAACGACGAGAACTTCATGCGAATTCCCATCAACGACAGCTACGAGGAAAAACTGTCGCCCTACTTTGAGAAGGCCTGGCAGTTCCTCGGTACGTGAACATTTACGTGTACGGTTTACGTGAAATGTACTTGCAAGGTAACGTGAAATTTGATTTGAGTTTCCGCGAACATTTGCATTCGCATTTACGTAGACATCTACAGGGCGGCTAAATGTATTGGGTACTAGGTTGTTAGAAACTACATCAGGATCGTTCTCGGATTGCCTTCCATTTGGAAACATCCATATATAAACCAGCTGAAACATTCACGACAACTAGATATGCCGAATCCATCCTTTCTGTATACAGAGTCAGCTACGCGGTTGCGAGGAGAATCAGTAAAGGAAAATATCGATTGGCTGGCTGTTCACGTGAAGGTCACATGTGACACGTGTGTCTGTTGATCTACCCTCATGTACTCCTGTTCAGAGAACGTGCGTTCGACCAATCAGGTGGTGCTCATCCACTGTTTGGCGGGAATCTCACGGAGTGCGACTCTCGCAATCTCATACGTGATGAGACACAAGAAACTATCATCCGATGACGCTTACAAGTGGGTTTTCGATTTTTTTCTATTTTTGTGTTTTCAACTTTTCTACTTTCATACTTTTCTTGTCATTTTTTCATACTATTACGGAGGTGAAGAAGTGTACTTTGCTTTTTTCTGTCAACGATTTGAATAGAGAAGACTCTTCCAGTATCACTTAAACCTACTGTAATTATTCGATTCTACAGCATTTTCATAGTTTCAAAATAGTTGGGTCAACGTTACAGCTTTTTTTTGCGAACTATTTCTGTTTGAGGAAACATTAATTGTTCCTAAGAAAGCCGAAATTTTTTTCTGAAACAGCTTTCCAATTTGTCGAAAAAGCGTTGACAAGTGTGAATTTGCATTCCCATCCCCCGGGGCGTCGCCGGACCATGAGTGATATATGTATATATTTGGCGCCGCCGACAAACGCGCCCCAATCATAATAATTTGCCCCACGGCCAATCGATCTCAGCGTGAGTCAGCGTATAATTCGACAATATATGCATGTGCGAATGCACCCAAATGGGGGGAGAAGAAGGGTTTTTATGTGGGAGGTGAAACATTCGAGAGGAATAGGTTATGTGGTTGATCGAAAAGTAAGTTTATCATATGCCGCAAATCGAAAGACTTGTCTATCTGAATTGAAACCTGTACTAGATACGGCGCAACTTCTCCATTTCAGATTCGTGAAAGAAAAACGGCCGACGATTTCGCCCAATTTCAACTTTATGGGTCAACTTTTGGAATATGAACAGCACCTGATCAAGAACAATATTCTTACCCCGGATGTTTCGTCAAAACGGTGCGAAAAACCGCTGACAACGAAGCAAGAGGAGGAAAAGGTGGGCTTTTTACACGTTTTCACGTAGAACACGTGTATTGCACGTGATAAATACTATTTTTGTTTGTTTATAAACAGAACAGAATGAGAAGGTAGTTTTTTGCACGTTTTCAATGCAATTAGTAACGTCACAAGGTCGCCGGTTCGAAAAAAATTTAAAAGGCTTAACACATGGAAAGGCTACTGTTTTCACGTGAAAACGCGTGTAATTTGATTGAATTTAAACATAAACGTAGCCCGCGTTGGTTTTCACGCTTTATCTGCGTTTCTCGGTTTCACGACTTCAACTTTCTGAATCTCAAACCAATTCGACAATTCGTGGTCGCCAGATTCTTCTGAATATTTTACTCGAGAAGTAGTTCACAACATTGTTTCAATGTTTCGATATTTTTTACTTTAGCTCTCTTTCGGACATTTTCACAATAAGTGGAGGGCTGAAACCTGTACGTACCACACTCTTCGCCTTGAGTAAAAAATCAAAAAGACAATACCTATAGTTTCCTAATCATTTACTCACAGTCCTGGCTATGTTCTTTATACAATTCTCCGTCAAAACATAACCAATCAGTCAAGTGACACAGCAGGAAAAACAGCTACAGTATCCTAATAATGTTTATTGCAGTCTTCCTTGTGTACCTTACTCTGCAAATCGCTTAGTTCAAAAAATGGGATTTATAGTATGATAGCACATCAGAAATATATATCCACAGTACCCTAACACTTTTGTTCCAGTCCTCGCTGTGTCCCGCGAAGATTCCGAAGTCGGCCTCCGCGCATTGCGTCTTTTTCGACCCGATTTGCGACATGAAAACATCGATTCGCTTGAATGAAAACGGGAAAAGAAATCTGGAATTCGCGGCGAAAGACACGCCGGCCCCGAATCGCCCCAGAGCATTGGGCCTTCTGAAGCCACGGAGGTAATAATAATAATAATTACAATTATAATCAATTCTCATAAGCATACAAACATAAGTTCTATCAAAAAAAGTGTGTCTTTTCTCGAAATTTCTAGGTAACCAGGCATTGGGCCTTCTGAAGCCACGGAGGTATAGTGTACAGACATTGTAATTTTCACCCCATACTCACTCTTCTCTCAAACTCATACTCCTTTCGGAGAATTCCCGGAATGTTCTATCTGATTCTAGACCAAGAAGGGTCGTTTTTACAGATAGTATGTTGCTTTTGCTCCATTAATTTCTCTCAACTGTTCCTTTCAGTCATTAGGTAGTATGTATGTCCAAGAGATATTTTTGTCGTTGTTAGTAGAAATGAGATGTATCTTTGTTACAATGTTCCACAGTTATTCATAGCCACCTTGAGATCAGATGCTCTGCCACGCCATATTTACCGTGATAATAACAACAATAATAATTAATAATGATCATAGTAATGATAACTCGTTCACAATCCCTCTTTCCAGCAGGTGCTCTGCCCTGCCAGAGGAGCTGCCCTCCCCCTCTTCTGAGCTGTCGAAACTGACGTTCGGCGCCCAGGAACTCCCCTCCCCTGCCTCTGAATTCCCCACGTCGTTGGTGAATCCCTGCTTTGTCTCGCCGACGTCGCCTCCAGAATCCTCCCACGCCGTCAAGGACGAGGGCTGTAGCAAGAACAACAGCTACTTCAACCGGTTTTCCAACTTCTTCAAAAAGGTTCGTGGGATTCTGTTGTATGTAACTTATTTTGCATTTGTTTCGCCTTTCCGACTTTTCGCTGTTTTTGTAATCTGGTCATACCTGTTACGTGCATATTTACGTGTACAGTGTTGAGTTAACAAAAGTTTATCTTTTTTTCCCTACACAAAGTACAAAATAAATGAATATCATGATCTAGCTGAGCAACTTGTTATTTGCGTACAAAACACTTCCTAACGAAGTCCAGCAACAGTAATTCAAATTGAAATAACTAAATACAATACAAGCTCTGTTTCACTTCCGTATCACTGAGTGTTATGTTGAGGTGTGGTTGACGTCAATTATTAATAAAAAACACTTTAATTGATAAATTTTTAATAAACAAACTTTTCTTAATAAACAAACTTCAAACAAAAAAAATACACTTTTTTCAGACGCCCCACATGCCGCGTTCGTACACGGTGAACACCCTTCACAACACGTCGCGACCGGAATGTCTCCATTCTTCCGGAATTCAGCTGAAGCCGCGGAAGGAAACGGTGAAGACTTCGCCGGTTCTGACGGAGGAGGACGCGGAATCGCCGGAATCCGGGTATCAGGTGAGAGACGGTTATAATTATAATATATTGTAGTAATATAATAATAAATAATATCAATTTAATTTGGAGATATTAGGTGAGAGTTGTAATAGTAATATTTCATGACAAATGTTATTGAAGTTCTAAATTACACACAATTCCCGTTATCAACCCTTTAACTATGTGGTTACTTTTTTGGTTATTTCCGAAATTCAGTACTCGAAACACAATATAGCAAGAACTTCAGTTTATAAGGCGGTGCTGTTCTCAACTGATCTCGCGCAGATACTTTAACTGCACCTGTACGTTTCGCTGACTTGATAAATGAGGCGGCTCTCTAGAGGGATAGTGCAAGGTCGATTTGATCATTCATGTTGTAGAGTTATTTTCAAGGGTGCGTTCTGACGTAAAATCCTTTCAAAGAAAAAAGCGCTCTCTAGTTGACAGGAGAACGGCATCTCACAGTTTCACTGATTTTATAAATAACGCGGTTCTGTTAGCCCTTGTTCCATCCATCACTTTCCTTTAAAATTCACCTCAAAGTTTCACTGCCTTTATAAATGAGACGGCTTTTCTGATACGAGTAATGTGCAGTTCCAGGACGAGTACAAAACGTCTCCCGAAGAAGCCGATCGCGTGTCGCTCAACTCTCAGAGCAGCGTCGAAATCGCCGTCCAATAATTGATCTACCAATCGATAATCGGAGAGATCAATCGATAATCCCGGTTATTTTTCGTACTTTCTGATCGTCAACATCTACATTTCATCCATAGTGTTTGTCCCTCTTCTTTGTACATATTATAGTCTCCGCTCTACCGACATCGACTTACACAGAGAAAAATTGGAACAACTTAGTTTAGGCTAGTAAGATATTCTCAATAATCCTATCACATATATCTTCAATTTCGATACTAAATATACAGTTGAGCTTTCAAATCATTCGATTTCGGAAGTGGTTCTAGCCTACCATAACCAAGTTGTTGCCCCCGTCTTACTGTAGAATTTGATGTTAGTTTGGCGGAGACTATAGACCTCTACTCTGGCGGTTGTGACCCCCTATTTCTTCGTTTTTCTCGTGGTTCATCTAGTTCCATCAATTTGTTGCGGGTTCAGTATATTATGAGACTTTATATTATTAATATTATTATTATTTTTACGGACTTTTTTTTCCATTCTCCTTGTTGTTTCAACTACTTTTTCGTGTGTCTGGCGCTGTGGTAGTATTTTCTTCCTGTCACTAAAAAGGTAACTTGAAGAAAACGTGTGTAAGTGTCACGTATTTCACGTGAATCTGCACGTGAAAGTTTACGTGAGTAGTAGAACTCTTCTCTAGTGAAAGAATGTTGTTTTTCTCATGATTGATTGGTTGAAGGACCAATTGTAATCGTGCACACATTGCAATAAACAGAATATAAACTGATAAACCGATAAACTGTTCTCAAATTGTGTTTTTTCACCTTGTGAATTCAAACTATGGAAACAAATTTGGATCGTCAAAACTGCAAAGATTGGTAAGAGAAAAGTCAAGTTTAATAATTATTACTCAAATTAATTCTTTTTCTGTAATTATTTTCTCTGTTCCTATTCAAAATTTTAAACATTATCATGAACTTGCAATAAACACAAATACAATGATTAGGACACCCCTCAAGTTCGCCACCTCAAATTGCATTACGGTAGGTGCGCATGTACGCAGAGGTACTGCCCGATTTCCGATGAAACCCGATGAAGTTCAAAAATAAATTTCATCATTTAATTTTAATGGTCCATTTTTCACACTCATTATCTGGTAGTAACTACCCAAGTACAATTGGAAAGGGACCTTATCTCAATTTCGATGCTGGCGGGGATCTTTGCCTTTAAAGTACTGAGGCGTTGAGACATAATCGTCCCTCTTTGAGTATTCAAAAGCTACTGAAGTCTTGAGTTCCACTGAAGTATATAAATATTATATTTTGGTAGAGTAATAACTTCATATAACATACATTGTACTGTGGTCGAAGTTATATAGAACTAGTGGTGCACTCAACCGCGCTTGTAACCACACCTTGAGTGGCTGCATTTGGATGCAGCAGCCCAAAACACAGAATGCTGTATTTTGCTCAAAAAGTGTTTGTATCATATTTTTGTAGACATGCTAATCCGTATTCATTTCACTACCTTTATGTCATAATATCTGCGTATAGACATTATGATTTCAAACTTTGGTATTTCTCTGTTTCTGGTAAAATATAGTATGACAACAGTTCGTATTGTTTCTTACTATGATGATAGAGATACAACAAAACACAACTCACATATTTGCTGGTTCCCCAACAATTTTTCACTATTGTTTACTTATTCAGACTTCAAATTGCGATGCGCAACCGAACCCCGTTGTGCTCGAACCTAATATACAACAAGTACTACGTTCAACCGCGTATAAAACGAACGTCGTTATTTTGAGGATAAAGCCAATACTTTTCAAGTCATCCTAACATTTTCTTATCTCTATGTGATGTACAAAAACACCAAAAACAGAAAACTCGCGACAAAATCATAATTTGCGAGCTCCGAACAAACCAACATAACTTCAACAAATCTCCGGTTGAATCTCACAGTTCGGCTTGTTCTTCAATGCGCAGAGTCAAATCACAATTGCAGTCTACTAATCTTTTGGGGTTTTAGTAATTTATTATGAAGATATTCTGAGAAACATTCCAATCAAGAAATTGTGCTTGAACTCAAGCATCACTAGTGATACATTGCACCGCGCTTATAACGGAGAAGTACTGTTCAGCAATTTTGCGGGTTCTGTAGATACTGTGTGCATGAGCTATATTTTAGATATGAAAATATCATATCACTCATATTAGGAAGTGAGAAAATTTTTCAATATTCCAATAAAACTCGCATGGTAACTTCATCCATTACATTTGACCAAAACAAATCCGTTCGCCAGAGTCGATCCCACTAAAAGCGTTTGATATTCCATACATTGTTCGCCAAAAATTCACTGGATAATAGAATGTGCTCTGACAAAAAAGAGTGCTAAAGATGAGTTGGGCCTATTACAAAAACCACCTACACCAATGAGAGTCAAAAGTAGCAATTCTACAACTTCTTTTCTGTTCCTGATAGTCTGTTTTCACGAGCACTCCCAATAAACAGAACACAACTATCAAAAAGAACAAACACGTTTTCAATTGACGATTCCACAAAATAATCAGCGTTCAGCGAAGGACTGAGTGCTCTCTTACTTAAGTACAACCGACCATACATTCAACCGCACTAATAAGAAATTCTTCCTTGATATCTACAGATCACATTCAGCCAGCAGTTTTACCGGTAGTTTGTGACCTATTTTCTCATCAAATTCTGTAATAATTAAACCACGAAAAACATAAATGCATCCATTTACTCAAGTTATAAGACGCTAAATGCATCATCAGCAGTTTCTTCCACAGGTGTATTTTGCAATTTGCAGATTCCCCAAAGTTTTAAAATGAAAAACACACAGTTTTTCGTTGAGCTCGAGAGTGAAAACAAGGTACGAGTTTCGAAGAAACAACGAACATATTTCAATGAAAGTTGGACTCGTCTCTTAAAGGGGGGCTGCATTGAATTTTCAAATAAAAGATCGAACTGAGAAAGTTCGATATATGTCCTTTTCTTACGGAATTGTCCAATTCAAAGTTCTATTTTCGAAATTTCACCAATTTTTCGCATACTCTCAGAGACGCAGAGGGTGATTTGGAGTGAATGAATATTGATTGCGCGCACTTCTCTGACTCTCGTGCCTTTTCGGCTAACGCCGTTAGCCAAATACGGCATTCAATTCAGCCCCCCTTTAAAGCTATCTCATGGTTAAACCACACGCAGGCTTACTGATTTGTTATATTCTCCCAGGAAATAATGCAGTACCGTCAGAGAACTGTGCTCGAATTTATATACAACCAGTGCTGCATTCAACCGCGCTTAAATCGGAACTCGCTGAACCCTATTATTCGCAACATTACAGATATTTCAAGACAGTCTCATTCGTTCAGTATGTTCTGAAACTTGGATCTCTGCAAAGGGTTAGAGAAAGGTGAGAGAGCGTGTTTTCAATGAGACGCAGACACTGTTGGCAATCTCTCATGAACGAAAAACATTATGCACTGTTAAGCTGTGCAAACACAGTGGACTGGGAGAAAACATTTATTCGAGCAAAGCACATTTCAGTTGGTATATGGGAGACAGACGAGAGAGCGTGTGAATAGTAGAGACGCAGACTATTATTAGTCTAGTTTTAGATAAGTTTCAGATAATGTGTATCAAATGAAACGCCTGTTTTTCTATTCCATGAGTCACAGATCCTTTTTTGTAGGGTCTAAAAATAATCGATATAATATGTATTCTATGAGTCCTATTCTTCATATAGGTCAAAGATATGTGAGAGATAGTGTAGATGAGACGCAGACATTTATCATATTCGGGGTCAGAGATCGACGAGAGAGCGTTCATTCCATGAGACGCAGACTTTTCTCAGCCGAGTCTCTGTAGATTGACCAAACGTCCCGGCACCTGGTCGGCGAACTCGGAGTTCATCAATTCTTGAAAACGAGCCAACATCCGAGGATCTCTGTGAAAAACTCAGAGTTAATAACTGAATATTGAATGAATAAAGCACGTAGAACGTGAAAAAACCACTTTATTACTTTATAATCAGCTTCGTTATTCTTATTATGATTTTTGTCTTCTATCTCACCCCAGCGTTCCAACTGGGTACAAAATTGCGAACGTTTGTTTATTATCCCACTATGAAATAACTATGGAAAAAACTGAAATACTGTATATCGCTATTTCTGCTGTGAATTAGAGAGGTTGCAAAACGCAACCAAATTCAATTAGTCCCATGGAGTATGGTAGCGTTCGAATCACTTTCTGGATGAGGCTAAGACACTTAAAGTACTAGTTGATTGGCTACCGTAGTTGAATAATTGGCCACTTGGAAAGCGAGTAGATCAGAGAGACGCAGACCGTTCGTGTCACTTCGACCTACACGCTCTTTCACGTTTGTAGCTGATGATGAAAATTAGATTTGCTCAATTGTTTTCAGCTCACGACAATTTTCCAGACAAACTTTAACAGTTCGTTTTGTGAATTCACAAAACTGTAGATAAATGCTGTATTTAGGAAGAAAACTATTCTCTCCAAATTCAATATTTTAATTTGATTCTAATGGTGAAGCTCATAAACTCCTATATTATACATCTATTGAAACATTCAACCCATGAGAGCCTAGATTCGTATAGTTTCGTTACATTTAACTATAACCGGATGGAAAGTGTATCTAAATAGGTGAAAAGAGTATGAAAAAAAACATTGCATTCTGACTAACACTGGTCCAAAGTTATTTTTTTAGTCTAGTCTAGTCAAAGTTATTAAGTTATAAAGATATAAATAATAGTTATAAAGATATAAAGATATAAAATATATAGTTATAAGATAAAGTCAAAGTTATCAAAGTATTATCGTTTTCACCCAACTCAATACTTTTACGTAAAAGAATGTATGTTAGAGCGATTGATTCGGTGCAGAATGACTTTACTAGAAAGTTGTTCATGCGACAAGGAGGTTATAGCTACTGCAAAATACCGTCCGCTGAGTTTAGAAACCGAAAGTTAGGTCTTCATTCACTTGAAAAACGACGCAAAGTTTTTGACTTGATCATGGTACACAAAATTGTAAACGAACAATCAGGCCTCACTGCATCAAACTTCTACAACTTCGATAATTCGCGCACAAGGGGTGCGAGTTTGAAATTACGTTTCAGTGCGCCGAAATTCAAAACTAGAGCACAGTTTTTCACTATAAGAGCTGGCTCGAAACACTTGAAGATAACCAAGAATAAAACAATGCCGCTATGTGTCAAAAGCATGAAAAGGTACTTGCTGGAAACCGTTAACTAGGTTTAGAATTGAACGTATCTGTTGGTTCCCATTATTCGTAGTCTAATGCATTGTGTTACACCTTGTTCAGTTTCTGATTGTACTTTTGTGACAACTTTTATATATACATCGTGTTACTGTACTCGTTACTGCATTGTGTTCATATTTCATTCTGTGACTGTATTATCCAATGTTGTATCTCAACTTCTGGTTTCTTCTTACTTTTTCATTCCTATTTTTCATATTTTTCACGCTTTCATTTGCGTAATAAATCATCATGTATCTCATGAAACATTCAACTAACGATCGAATAAGTTCCTCTATTTGCTGTTGATCCATTCCAACTGATCTACTTTCGACGAGAGAGCACACGAAAAGAAGAGACAGCAGACACAAAACGGCTCGGATAAGCATGTCTGAAACGATTTCTATTGAGGTGAGAAAGCAATTGTGTGATGTTTTTATTTTTCGACAGGTTGTATTGGAGAATAGAAAACTTTTCCCAAGTCACAATGACGGAAACTTAGAAGTTGTGTTTATGGGATAGAAAAACGATATTGAAGTGAGAGTGAGTTGTATAACCTTGAAGAATTTGCGAAGGTGTTAATGCTTTCAAAATTCGATGTGCTTCACACATGACACATGCACTGACATCACGTGTGGATTTGATAGACGTTTAGGTAGACTGTTTTTCGATTTTGCAAATAACATTATTAAAATCGAACTCAAAGCTGAGAAAATCAGAAACACACTCTTTTGCGTATACTTGTACTACATGAGCAATAATTTAATATACATCAAAAATACAAGGTTTAGTATGGAAAATATGTGCTGAGGGAAGTTGCCATTTTTAGAACAACACCGAAATCGTCTTGAATCAGGGTCGACACTATTCTAACAAAATTTACGTGATTAAAATGTTCAGAATACTGTACGAGACTTGGTATAAAATAGAATAGAATAAAATTTATTCGTCATTGAACAGGTGACCTTCCACCTAACATGTGGCACTCCAAAAAAGTTAACGTAGAGAAAAATTGAAAAGAAAAGGGTACGTTTTCTCTGTTACGCGCACATGATATTACATGCAATTTAACAGTGCTGGACGACGATAGTTGTACCAGATAGTTTGTAGGATAGTAGCTTCTTTGAAAAGATCGTAAGCGGCATGCTACTGCTTGTCTTCGGAGAAAAAGGAGAAGAAGTTACAAAGTGTTTTCAAATAACTTTTGATGATTTTTTTAAACTTTCTGTTGTACTGGAGAATAGAAAACTTTCTCCATATAACAGTGACAGAAAATTCGAAAACGGCCGATTTGTACGAAAGCAACATAAGACAACTGTATTAAACTCTCATCAAAAACGTCTCAAACACTCAATCCTTTCCAATCATTCGTGTCCTTTTACAGTACCCAGTCGAGTATTAAATACGGTTGAGGGAGAGTTGTGAAGGAAATCACTTCAATTCTTAGTTTACGAATGGAATAGAAAATTGGCAATCTCGTCATTTTCTATTACGTAAAACGTGTTTCAGGGACAGAAAACATTTAGTGAATGCCTTTTTGGTTAGGGAGGGATGAAAAGACTCTTATTCTTAAGACTCAATTAGTCGATCAGGCTCAACTGGTTACAGAATGTAATGACTTACAAGAAGAGAAGTTGGTGACGAGAACCAATTCACAATCTATATAAAAAAAAGTAACAGAAAAAATTGTAGTTGTAGTTTTTGCTAATGCAGAAATTTCTGAAGCTATTCCGAGAAGCGACGGCATGAAACTAAAAATATACCGAGATGAGGAAAAATACAGTCGATCATCAATTAGCCACCTATACTGTTATTCAATTGAACATTCACGTGAAACATGTTAAACACAGCAGAACTCAGTAACGTGGAATGACAAAGTGCACGATTCCTAATTAGAATACTAGCGAAAGTCGCAAAAATCGGTTGTTTTTCGAATATACGCAAAATCGAAATCGAGTCGCATCGAAATTTCAAAATATCCCGAAAATCGAAAAAATCGTTTTTTCATAATCGATTAACAACCCTAGTAGCAGCGCTAGCAGATAAGTTGACTGTTGACCATTAACAGTACATCAGCTGTGTCATGTTATTGATCGAAACAATGGAATAAAACACTTTTCGAAGCTAATTGAGCTAATTGAGTGTCGTCTGAAAACGATTTTGTCAAAACTATCTAAAAACGGTTATGTCAAAACTATTGACAGGGACGTTGTCCAAAAACGGTTATGTCAAAACTATTGACAGGGACGTTGTCCAAAAACGGTTATGTTAAAACTATTGACAGAGACGTTGTCTGGAAATTATTTTGTCAAAACTATTGACAGAGACGTTGTCTAAAAACGATTTTGTCAAAACTATTGACGGGGTAGTGGTCCAAAAACGCCTATGTCAAAACTATTGACAGAGACGTTGTCTGGAAACTATTTTGTCAAAACTATTGACAGAGACGTTGTCTGAAAACGATTTTGTCAAAACTATCTAAAAACGGTTATGTCAAAACTATTGACAGGGACGTTGTCCAAAAACGGTTATGTCAAAACTAATGACAGGGACGTTGTCCAAAAACGGTTATGTCAAAACAAGGAAAAAGGAAAAAGGTTAAGGTTATGACAGAGACGTTGTCTGGAAATTATTTTGTCAAAACTATTGACAGAGACGTTGTCTGAAAACGATTTTTTCGAATTTTTCTAAAAACGGTTATGTCAGAACTATTGACAGAGACGTTGTCCGAAAACGGTTATGTCAAAACTATTGACAGAGAGGTTGTCCAAAAACGGTTATGTCAAAACTATTGACAAAGACGTTGTCTGGAAACGATTTTGTCAAAACTATTGACAGAGACGTTGTCTGAAAACGATTTTGTCAAAACTATTGACGAGGTAGTTGTCCAAAAACGCCTATGTCAAAACTATTGACAGAGACGTTGTCTGGAAACTATTTTGTCAAAACTATTGACAGAGACGTTGTCTGAAAACGATTTTGTCAAAACTATTGACGGGGAAGTTGTCCAAAAACGCCTATGTCAAAACTATTGACAGAGACGTTGTCTGGAAACTATTTTGTCAAAACTATTGACAGAGACGTTGTCTGAAAACGATTTTGTCAAAACTATTGACGGGGAAGTTGTCCAAAAACGCCTATGTCAAAACTATTGACAGAGACGTTGTCTGGAAACTAATTTGTCAAAACTATTGACAGAGACGTTGTCTGAAAACAATTTTGTCAAAACTATCTAAAAACGGTTATGTCAAAACTATTGACAGGGACGTTGTCCAAAAACGGTTATGTTAAAACTATTGACAGGGACGTTGTCCAAAAACGGTTATGTCAAAACTATTGACAGAGACGTTGTCTGGAAATTATTTTGTCAAAACTATTGACAAAGACGTTGTCTGAAAACGATTTTGTCAAAACTATTGACGGGGTAGTTGTCCAAAAACGCCTATGTCAAAACTATTGACAGAGACGTTGTCTGGAAACTATTTTATCAAAACTATTGACAGAGACGTTGTCTGAAAACGATTTTGTCAAAACTATTGACGGGGTAGTTGTCCAAAAACGCCTATGTCAAAACTATTGACAGAGACGTTGTCTGGAAACTATTTTGTCAAAACTATTGACAGAGACGTTGTCTGGAAACTATTTTGTCAAAACTATTGACAGAGACGTTGTCTGAAAACGATTTTGTCAAAACTATTGACGGGGAAGTTGTCCGAAAACGCCTATGTCA
This sequence comes from Litoditis marina, assembly GCA_964036275.1. Lineage (NCBI taxonomy): Eukaryota > Metazoa > Nematoda > Chromadorea > Rhabditida > Rhabditidae > Litoditis > Litoditis marina. The sequence goes on from CAXIWQ010000246.1 coordinate 13,311, forward strand.
AAACTATTGACAGAGACGTTGTCTGAAAACGATTTTGTCAAAACTATCTAAAAACGGTTATGTCAAAACTATTGACAGAGACGTTGTCTGGAAATTATTTTGTCAAAACTTTTGACAGAGACGTTGTCTGAAAACGATTTTTTCGAAACTTTCTAAAAACGGTTATGTCAAAACTATTGACAGAGACGTTGTCCGAAAACGGTTATGTCAAAACTATTGACAGAGAGGTTGTCCAAAAACGGTTATGTCAAAACTATTGACAAAGACGTTGTCTGGAAACGATTTTGACAAAACTATTGACAGAGACGTTGTCTGAAAACGATTTTGTCAAAACTATCTAAAAACGGTTATTTCAAAACTATTGACAGAGACGTTGTCCAAAAACGGTTATGTCAATACTATTGACAGAGACGTTGTCTAGAAACGGTTATGTCAAAACTATTGACAAAGACGTTGTCTGGAAAGATTTTGTCAAAACTATTGACAGAGACGTTGTCTGAAAACGATTTCGTCAAAACTATTGACGAGGTAGTTGTCCAAAAACGCCTATGTCAAAACTATTGACAGAGACGTTGTCTGGAAACTATTTTGTCAAAACTATTGACAGAGACGTTGTCTGAAAACGATTTTGTCAAAACTATTGATGGGGAAGTTGTCCAAAAACGCCTATGTCAAAACTATTGACAGAGACTTTGTCTGGAAACTAATTTGTCAAAACTATTGACAGGGACGTTGTCCAAAAACGGTTATGTCAAAACTATTGACAGAGACGTTGTCTGGAAACTAATTTGTCAAAACTATTGACAGAGATGTTGTCTGAAAACAATTTTGTCAAAACTATCTAAAAACGGTTATGTCAAAACTATTGACAGGGACGTTGTCCAAAAACGGTTATGTTAAAACTATTGACAGGGACGTTGTCCAAAAACGGTTATGTCAAAACTATTGACAGAGACGTTGTCTGGAAATTATTTTGTCAAAACTATTGACAGAGACGTTGTCTGAAAACGATTTTGTCAAAACTATTGACGGGGTAGTTGTCCAAAAACGCCTATGTCAAAACTATTGACAGAGACGTTGTCTGGAAACTATTTTGTCAAAACTATTGACAGAGACGTTGTCTGAAAACGATTTTGTCAAAACTATCTAAAAACGGTTATGTCAAAACTATTGACAGAGACGTTGTCTGGAAATTATTTTGTCAAAACTTTTGACAGAGACGTTGTCTGAAAACGATTTTTTCGAAACTTTCTAAAAACGGTTATGTCAAAACTATTGACAGAGACGTTGTCCGAAAACGGTTATGTCAAAACTATTGACAGAGAGGTTGTCCAAAAACGGTTATGTCAAAACTATTGACAAAGACGTTGTCTGGAAACGATTTTGACAAAACTATTGACAGAGACGTTGTCTGAAAACGATTTTGTCAAAACTATCTAAAAACGGTTATTTCAAAACTATTGACAGAGACGTTGTCCAAAAACGGTTATGTCAATACTATTGACAGAGACGTTGTCTAGAAACGGTTATGTCAAAACTATTGACAAAGACGTTGTCTGGAAAGATTTTGTCAAAACTATTGACAGAGACGTTGTCTGAAAACGATTTCGTCAAAACTATTGACGAGGTAGTTGTCCAAAAACGCCTATGTCAAAACTATTGACAGAGACGTTGTCTGGAAACTATTTTGTCAAAACTATTGACAGAGACGTTGTCTGAAAACGATTTTGTCAAAACTATTGACGGGGAAGTTGTCCAAAAACGCCTATGTCAAAACTATTGACAGAGACTTTGTCTGGAAACTAATTTGTCAAAACTATTGACAGGGACGTTGTCCAAAAACGGTTATGTCAAAACTATTGACAGAGACGTTGTCTGGAAATTATTTTGTCAAAACTATTGACAGAGACGTTGTCTGAAAACGATTTTGTCAAAACTATTGACAGAGACGTTGTCTGGAAACTAATTTGTCAAAACTATTGACAGAGATGTTGTCTGAAAACAATTTTGTCAAAACTATCTAAAAACGGTTATGTCAAAACTATTGACAGGGACGTTGTCCAAAAACGGTTATGTTAAAACTATTGACAGGGACGTTGTCCAAAAACGGTTATGTCAAAACTATTGACAGAGACGTTGTCTGGAAATTATTTTGTCAAAACTATTGACAGAGACGTTGTCTGAAAACGATTTTGTCAAAACTATTGACGGGGTAGTTGTCCAAAAACGCCTATGTCAAAACTATTGACAGAGACGTTGTCTGGAAACTATTTTATCAAAACTATTGACAGAGACGTTGTCTGAAAACGATTTTGTCAAAACTATTGACGGGGTAGTTGTCCAAAAACGCCTATGTCAAAACTATTGACAGAGACGTTGTCTGGAAACTATTTTGTCAAAACTATTGACAGAGACGTTGTCTGGAAACTATTTTGTCAAAACTATTGACAGAGACGTTGTCTGAAAACGATTTTGTCAAAACTATTGACGGGGAAGTTGTCCGAAAACGCCTATGTCAAAACTATTGACAGAGACGTTGTCTGGAAACTATTTTGTCAAAACTATTGACAGAGACGTTGTCTGAAAACGATTTTGTCAAAACTATCTAAAAACGGTTATGTCAAAACTATTGACAGAGACGTTGTCTGGAAATTATTTTGTCAAAACTATTGACAGATACGTTGTCTGAAAACGATTTTTTCGAAACTTTCTAAAAACGGTTATGTCAAAACTATTGACAGAGACGTTGTCCGAAAACGGTTATGTCAAAACTATTGACAGAGAGGTTGTCCAAAAACGGTTATGTCAAAACTATTGACAAAGACGTTGTCTGGAAACGATTTTGACAAAACTATTGACAGAGACGTTGTCTGAAAACAATTTTGTCTAAACTATCTAAAAACGGTTATTTCAAAACTATTGACAGAGACGTTGTCCGAAAACGGTTATGTCAATACTATTGACAGAGACGTTGTCTAGAAACGGTTATGTCAAAACTATTGACAAAGACGTTGTCTGGAAACGATTTTGTCAAAACTATTGACAGAGACGTTGTCTGAAAACGATTTTGTCAAAACTATTGACGAGGTAGTTGTCCAAAAACGCCTATGTCAAAACTATTGACAGAGACGTTGTCTGGAAACTATTTTGTCAAAACTATTGACAGAGACGTTGTCTGAAAACGATTTTGTCAAAACTATTGACGGGGAAGTTGTCCAAAAACGCCTATGTCAAAACTATTGACAGAGACTTTGTCTGGAAACTAATTTGTCAAAACTATTGACAGAGACGTTGTCTGAAAACAATTTTGTCAGAACTATCTAAAAACGGTTATGTCAAAACTATTGACAGGGACGTTGTCCAAAAACGGTTATGTTAAAACTATTGACAGGGACGTTGTCCAAAAACGGTTATGTCAAAACTATTGACAGAGACGTTGTCTGGAAATTATTTTGTCAAAACTATTGACAGAGACGTTGTCTGAAAACGATTTTGTCAAAACTATTGACGGGGAAGTTGTCCAAAAACGCCTATGTCAAAACTATTGACAGAGACGTTGTCTGGAAACTATTTTGTCAAAACTATTGACAGAGACGTTGTTTGAAAACGATTTTGTCAAAACTATCTAAAAACGGTTATGTCAAAACTATTGACAGAGACGTTGTCTGGAAATTATTTTGTCAAAACTATTGACAGAGACGTTGTCTAAAAACGATTTTTTCGAAACTTTCTAAAAACGGTTATGTCAAAACTATTGACAGAGACGTTGTCTGGAAACTATTTTGTCAAAACTATTGACAGAGACGTTGTCTGAAAACGATTTTGTCAAAACTATCTAAAAACGGTTATGTCAAAACTATTGACAGAGACGTTGTCTGGAAATTATTTTGTCAAAACTATTGACAGAGACGTTGTCTGAAAACGATTTTTTCGAAACTTTCTAAAAACGGTTATGTCAAAACTATTGACAGAGACGTTGTCCGAAAACGGTTATGTCAAAACTATTGACAGAGAGGTTGTCCAAAAACGGTTATGTCAAAACTATTGACAAAGACGTTGTCTGGAAACGATTTTGACAAAACTATTGACAGAGACGTTGTCTGAAAACGATTTTGTCTAAACTATCTAAAAACGGTTATTTCAAAACTATTGACAGAGACGTTGTCCAAAAACGGTTATGTCAATACTATTGACAGAGACGTTGTCTAGAAACGGTTATGTCAAAACTATTGACAAAGACGTTGTCTGGAAACGATTTTGTCAAAACTATTGACAGAGACGTTGTCTGAAAACGATTTTGTCAAAACTATTGACGAGGTAGTTGTCCAAAAACGCCTATGTCAAAACTATTGACAGAGACGTTGTCTGGAAACTATTTTGTCAAAACTATTGACAGAGACGTTGTCTGAAAACGATTTTGTCAAAACTATTGACGGGGAAGTTGTCCAAAAACGCCTATGTCAAAACTATTGACAGAGACTTTGTCTGGAAACTAATTTGTCAAAACTATTGACAGAGACGTTGTCTGAGACGTTGTCCAAAAACGGTTATGTCAATACTATTGACAGAGACGTTGTCTAGAAACGGTTATGTCAAAACTATTGACAAAGACGTTGTCTGAAAACGATGAAAACGACTTTGTCAAAACTATTGACAGAGACGTTGTCTGAAAATGGTTATGTCAAAACTATTGACAGGGACGTTGTCCAAAAACGGTTATGTCAAAACTATTGACGGGGAAGTTGTCCAAAAACGCCTATGTCAAAACTATTGACAGAGACGTTGTCTGGAAACTATTTTGTCAAAACTATTGACAGAGACGTTGTCTGAAAACGATTTTGTCAAAACTATTGACGGGGTAGTTGTCCAAAAACGCCTATGTCAAAACTATTGACAGAGACGTTGTCTGAGACGTTGTCCAAAAACGGTTATGTCAATACTATTGACAGAGACGTTGTCTAGAAACGGTTATGTCAAAACTATTGACAAAGACGTTGTCTGAAAACGATGAAAACGACTTTGTCAAAACTATTGACAGAGACGTTGTCTGAAAATGGTTATGTCAAAACTATTGACAGGGACGTTGTCCAAAAACGGTTATGTCAAAACTATTGACGGGGAAGTTGTCCAAAAACGCCTATGTCAAAACTATTGACAGAGACGTTGTCTGGAAACTATTTTGTCAAAACTATTGACAGAGACGTTGTCTGAAAACGATTTTGTCAAAACTATTGACGGGGTAGTTGTCCAAAAACGCCTATGTCAAAACTATTGACAGAGACGTTGTCTGGAAACTATTTTATCAAAACTATTGACAGAGACGTTGTCTGAAAACGATTTTGTCAAAACTATTGACGGGGTAGTTGTCCAAAAACGCCTATGTCAAAACTATTGACAGAGACGTTGTCTGGAAACTATTTTGTCAAAACTATTGACAGAGACGTTGTCTGGAAACTATTTTGTCAAAACTATTGACAGAGACGTTGTCTGAAAACGATTTTGTCAAAACTATTGACGGGGAAGTTGTCCGAAAACGCCTATGTCAAAACTATTGACAGAGACGTTGTCTGAAAACGATTTTGTCAAAATTATCTAAAAACGGTTATGTCAAAACTATTGACAGAGACGTTGTCTGGAAATTATTTTGTCAAAACTATTGAAAGAGACGTTGTCTGAAAACGATTTTTTCGAAACTTTCTAAAAACGGTTATGTCAAAACTATTGACAGAGACGTTGTCCGAAAACGGTTATGTCAGAACTATTGACAGAGACGTTGTCTGGAAATTATTTTGTCAAAACTATTGACAGAGACGTTGTCTGAAAACGATTTTGTCAAAACTATTGACGGGGTAGTTGTCCGAAAACGCCTATGTCAAAACTATTGACAGAGACGTTGTCTGGAAACTATTTTATCAAAACTATTGACAGAGACGTTGTCTGAAAACGATTTTGTCAAAACTATTGACGGGGTAGTTGTCCAAAAACGCCTATGTCAAAACTATTGACAGAGACGTTGTCTGGAAACTATTTTGTCAAAACTATTGACAGAGACGTTGTCTGGAAACTATTTTATCAAAACTATTGACAGAGACGTTGTCTGAAAACGATTTTGTCAAAACTATTGACGGGGTAGTTGTCCAAAAACGCCTATGTCAAAACTATTGACAGAGACGTTGTCTGGAAACTATTTTGTCAAAACTATTGACAGAGACGTTGTCTGGAAACTATTTTGTCGAAACTATTGACAGAGACGTTGTCTGAAAACGATTTTGTCAAAACTATTGACGGGGAAGTTGTCCGAAAACGCCTATGTCAAAACTATTGACAGAGACGTTGTCTGAAAACGATTTTGTCAAAACTATCTAAAAACGGTTATGTCAAAACTATTGACAGAGACGTTGTCTGGAAAATATTTTGTCAAAACTATTGACAGAGACGTTGTCTGAAAACGATTTTTTCGAAACTTTCTAAAAACGGTTATGTCAAAACTATTGACAGAGACGTTGTCCGAAAACGGTTATGTCAAAACTATTGACAGAGAGGTTGTCCAAAAACGGTTATGTCAAAACTATTGACAAAGACGTTGTCTGGAAACGATTTTGACAAAACTATTGACAGAGACGTTGTCTGAAAACGATTTTGTCTAAACTATCTAAAAACGGTTATTTGAAAACTATTGACAGAGACGTTGTCCAAAAACGGTTATGTCAATACTATTGACAGAGACGTTGTCTAGATACGGTTATGTCAAAACTATTGACAAAGACGTTGTCTGGAAACGATGAAAACGACTTTGTCAAAACAATTGACAGAGACGTTGTCTGAAAATGGTTATGTCAAAACTGTTGACAGGGACGTTGTCCAAAAACGGTTATGTCAAAACTATTGACGGGGAAGTTGTCCAAAAACACCTATGTCAAAACTATTGACAGAGACGTTGTCTGGAAACTATTTTGTCAAAACTATTGACAGAGACGTTGTCTGAAAACGATTTTGTCAAAACTATCTAAAAACGGTTATTTCAAAACTATTGACAGAGACGTTGTCCAAAAACGGTTATGTCAATACTATTGACAGAGACGTTGTCTAGAAACGGTTATGTCAAAACTATTGACAAAGACGTTGTCTGAAAACGATGAAAACGACTTTGTCAAAACTATTGACAGAGACGTTGTCTGAAAATGGTTATGTCAAAACTATTGACAGGAACGTTGTCCAAAAACGGTTATGTCAAAACTATTGACGGGGAAGTTGTCCAAAAACGCCTATGTCAAAACTATTGACAGAGACGTTGTCTGGAAACTATTTTGTCAAAACTATCTAAAAACGGTTATTTCAAAACTATTGACAGAGACGTTGTCCAAAAACGGTTATGTCAATACTATTGACAGAGACGTTGTCTAGAAACGGTTATGTCAAAACTATTGACAAAGACGTTGTCTGGAAACGATTTTGTCAAAACTATTGACAGAGACGTTGTCTGAAAACGATTTTGTCAAAACTATTGACGAGGTAGTTGTCCAAAAACGCCTATGTCAAAACTATTGACAGAGACGTTGTCTGGAAACTATTTTGTCAAAACTATTGACAGAGACGTTGTCTGAAAACGATTTTGTCAAAACTATTGACGGGGAAGTTGTCCAAAAACGCCTATGTCAAAACTATTGACAGAGACTTTGTCTGGAAACTAATTTGTCAAAACTATTGACAGAGACGTTGTCTGAGACGTTGTCCAAAAACGGTTATGTCAATACTATTGACAGAGACGTTGTCTAGAAACGGTTATGTCAAAACTATTGACAAAGACGTTGTCTGAAAACGATGAAAACGACTTTGTCAAAACTATTGACAGAGACGTTGTCTGAAAATGGTTATGTCAAAACTATTGACAGGGACGTTGTCCAAAAACGGTTATGTCAAAACTATTGACGGGGAAGTTGTCCAAAAACGCCTATGTCAAAACTATTGACAGAGACGTTGTCTGGAAACTATTTTGTCAAAACTAGTGACAGAGACGTTGTCTGAAAACGATTTTGTCAAAACTATTGACGGGGTAGTTGTCCAAAAACGCCTATGTCAAAACTATTGACAGAGACGTTGTCTGAGACGTTGTCCAAAAACGGTTATGTCAATACTATTGACAGAGACGTTGTCTAGAAACGGTTATGTCAAAACTATTGACAAAGACGTTGTCTGAAAACGATGAAAACGACTTTGTCAAAACTATTGACAGAGACGTTGTCTGAAAATGGTTATGTCAAAACTATTGACAGGGACGTTGTCCAAAAACGGTTATGTCAAAACTATTGACGGGGAAGTTGTCCAAAAACGCCTATGTCAAAACTATTGACAGAGACGTTGTCTGGAAACTATTTTGTCAAAACTATTGACAGAGACGTTGTCTGAAAACGATTTTGTCAAAACTATTGACGGGGTAGTTGTCCAAAAACGCCTATGTCAAAACTATTGACAGAGACGTTGTCTGGAAACTATTTTATCAAAACTATTGACAGAGACGTTGTCTGAAAACGATTTTGTCAAAACTATTGACGGGGTAGTTGTCCAAAAACGCCTATGTCAAAACTATTGACAGAGACGTTGTCTGGAAACTATTTTGTCAAAACTATTGACAGAGACGTTGTCTGGAAACTATTTTGTCAAAACTATTGACAGAGACGTTGTCTGAAAACGATTTTGTCAAAACTATTGACGGGGAAGTTGTCCGAAAACGCCTATGTCAAAACTATTGACAGAGACGTTGTCTGAAAACGATTTTGTCAAAATTATCTAAAAACGGTTATGTCAAAACTATTGACAGAGACGTTGTCTGGAAATTATTTTGTCAAAACTATTGAAAGAGACGTTGTCTGAAAACGATTTTTTCGAAACTTTCTAAAAACGGTTATGTCAAAACTATTGACAGAGACGTTGTCCGAAAACGGTTATGTCAGAACTATTGACAGAGACGTTGTCTGGAAATTATTTTGTCAAAACTATTGACAGAGACGTTGTCTGAAAACGATTTTGTCAAAACTATTGACGGGGTAGTTGTCCGAAAACGCCTATGTCAAAACTATTGACAGAGACGTTGTCTGGAAACTATTTTATCAAAACTATTGACAGAGACGTTGTCTGAAAACGATTTTGTCAAAACTATTGACGGGGTAGTTGTCCAAAAACGCCTATGTCAAAACTATTGACAGAGACGTTGTCTGGAAACTATTTTGTCAAAACTATTGACAGAGACGTTGTCTGGAAACTATTTTATCAAAACTATTGACAGAGACGTTGTCTGAAAACGATTTTGTCAAAACTATTGACGGGGTAGTTGTCCAAAAACGCCTATGTCAAAACTATTGACAGAGACGTTGTCTGGAAACTATTTTGTCAAAACTATTGACAGAGACGTTGTCTGGAAACTATTTTGTCGAAACTATTGACAGAGACGTTGTCTGAAAACGATTTTGTCAAAACTATTGACGGGGAAGTTGTCCGAAAACGCCTATGTCAAAACTATTGACAGAGACGTTGTCTGAAAACGATTTTGTCAAAACTATCTAAAAACGGTTATGTCAAAACTATTGACAGAGACGTTGTCTGGAAAATATTTTGTCAAAACTATTGACAGAGACGTTGTCTGAAAACGATTTTTTCGAAACTTTCTAAAAACGGTTATGTCAAAACTATTGACAGAGACGTTGTCCGAAAACGGTTATGTCAAAACTATTGACAGAGAGGTTGTCCAAAAACGGTTATGTCAAAACTATTGACAAAGACGTTGTCTGGAAACGATTTTGACAAAACTATTGACAGAGACGTTGTCTGAAAACGATTTTGTCTAAACTATCTAAAAACGGTTATTTGAAAACTATTGACAGAGACGTTGTCCAAAAACGGTTATGTCAATACTATTGACAGAGACGTTGTCTAGATACGGTTATGTCAAAACTATTGACAAAGACGTTGTCTGGAAACGATGAAAACGACTTTGTCAAAACAATTGACAGAGACGTTGTCTGAAAATGGTTATGTCAAAACTGTTGACAGGGACGTTGTCCAAAAACGGTTATGTCAAAACTATTGACGGGGAAGTTGTCCAAAAACACCTATGTCAAAACTATTGACAGAGACGTTGTCTGGAAACTATTTTGTCAAAACTATTGACAGAGACGTTGTCTGAAAACGATTTTGTCAAAACTATCTAAAAACGGTTATTTCAAAACTATTGACAGAGACGTTGTCCAAAAACGGTTATGTCAATACTATTGACAGAGACGTTGTCTAGAAACGGTTATGTCAAAACTATTGACAAAGACGTTGTCTGAAAACGATGAAAACGACTTTGTCAAAACTATTGACAGAGACGTTGTCTGAAAATGGTTATGTCAAAACTATTGACAGGAACGTTGTCCAAAAACGGTTATGTCAAAACTATTGACGGGGAAGTTGTCCAAAAACGCCTATGTCAAAACTATTGACAGAGACGTTGTCTGGAAACTATTTTGTCAAAACTATTGACAGAGACGTTGTCTGAAAACGATTTTGTCAAAACTATCTAAAAACGGTTATGTCAAAACTATTGACAGGGACGTTGTCCAAAAACGGCTATGTCAAAACTATTGACAGGGACGTTGTCCAAAAACGGTTATGTCAAAACTATTGACAGAGACGTTGTCTGGAAACTATTTTATCAAAACTATTGACAGAGACGTTGTCTGAAAACGATTTTGTCAAAACTATCTTAAAACGGTTATGTCAAAACTATTGACAGAGACGTTGTCCGAAAACGGTTATGTCAAAACTATTGACAGAGAGGTTGTCCAAAAACGGTCATGTCAAAACTATTGACAAAGACGTTGTCTGGAAACGATTTTGTCAAAACTATTGACAGGGACGTTGTCCAAAAACGGTTATGTCAAAACTATTGGAAGGGACGTTGTCCAAAAACGGTTATGTCAAAACTATTGACAGAGACGTTGTCTGGAAATTATTTTGTCAAAACTATTGACAGAGTCGTTGTCTGAAAACGATTTTGTCAAAACTATCTAAAAACGGTTATGTCAAAACTATTGACAGGGACGTTGTCCAAAAACGGTTATGTTAAAACTATTGACAGGGACGTTGTTCAAAAACGGTTATGTCAAAACTATTGACAGAGACGTTGTCTGGAAATTATTTTGTCAAAACTATTGACAGAGACGTTGTCTGAAAACGATTTTTTCGAAACTTTCTAAAAACGGTTATGTCAAAACTATTGACAGAGACGTTGTCCGAAAACGGTTATGTCAAAACTATTGACAGAGACGTTGTCTGGAAACTATTTTATCAAAACTATTGACAGAGACGTTGTCTGAAAACGATTTTGTCAAAACTATTGACGGGGTAGTTGTCCGAAAACGCCTATGTCAAAACTATTGACAGAGACGTTGTCTGGAAACTATTTTATCAAAACTATTGACAGAGACGTTGTCTGAAAACGATTTTGTCAAAACTATTGACGGGGTAGTTGTCCAAAAACGCCTATGTCAAAACTATTGACAGAGACGTTGTCTGGAAACTATTTTGTCAAAACTATTGACAGAGACGTTGTCTGGAAACTATTTTGTCGAAACTATTGACAGAGACGTTGTCTGAAAACGATTTTGTCAAAACTATTGACGGGGAAGTTGTCCGAAAACGCCTATGTCAAAACTATTGACAGAGACGTTGTCTGGAAACTATTTTGTCAAAACTATTGACAGAGACGTTGTCTGAAAACGATTTTGTCAAACTATCTAAAAACGGTTATGTCAAAACTATTGACAGAGACGTTGTCTGGAAATTATTTTGTCAAAACTATTGACAGAGACGTTGTCTGAAAACGATTTTTTCGAAACTTTCTAAAAACGGTTATGTCAAAACTATTGACAGAGACGTTGTCCGAAAACGGTTATGTCAAAACTATTGACAGAGAGGTTGTCCAAAAACGGTTATGTCAAAACTATTGACAAAGACGTTGTCTGGAAACGATTTTGACAAAACTATTGACAGAGACGTTGTCTGAAAACGATTTTGTCTAAACTATCTAAAAACGGTTATTTGAAAACTATTGACAGAGACGTTGTCCAAAAACGGTTATGTCAATACTATTGACAGAGACGTTGTCTAGAAACGGTTATGTCAAAACTATTGACAAAGACGTTGTCTGGAAACGATTTTGTCAAAACTATTGACAGAGACGTTGTCTGAAAACGATTTTGTCAAAACTATTGACGAGGTAGTTGTCCAAAAACGCCTATGTCAAAACTATTGACAGGGACGTTGTCCAAAAACGGTTATGTCAAAACTATTGACAGAGACGTTGTCTGGAAACTATTTTATCAAAACTATTGACAGAGACGTTGTCTGAAAACGATTTTGTCAAAACTATCTTAAAACGGTTATGTCAAAACTATTGACAGAGACGTTGTCCGAAAACGGTTATGTCAAAACTATTGACAGAGAGGTTGTCCAAAAACGGTCATGTCAAAACTATTGACAAAGACGTTGTCTGGAAACGATTTTGTCAAAACTATTGACAGGGACGTTGTCCAAAAACGGTTATGTCAAAACTATTGGAAGGGACGTTGTCCAAAAACGGTTATGTCAAAACTATTGACAGAGAGGTTGTCCAAAAACGGTCATGTCAAAACTATTGACAGAGACGTTGTCCGAAAACGGTTATGTCAAAACTATTGACAGAGACGTTGTCTGGAAATTATTTTGTCAAAACTATTGACAGAGACGTTGTTCAAAAACGGTTATGTCAAAACTATTGACAGAGACGTTGTCTGGAAATTATTTTGTCAAAACTATTGACAGAGACGTTGTCTGAAAACGATTTTGTCAAAACTATTGACGGGGTAGTTGTCCAAAAACGCCTATGTCAAAACTATTGACAGAGACGTTGTCTGGAAACTATTTTATCAAAACTATTGACAGAGACGTTGTCTGAAAACGATTTTGTCAAAACTATTGACGGGGTAGTTGTCCAAAAACGCCTATGTCAAAACTATTGACAGAGACGTTGTCTGGAAACTATTTTATTAAAACTATTGACAGAGACGTTGTCTGAAAACGATTTTGTCAAAACTATTGACGGGGTAGTTGTCCAAAAACGCCTATGTCAAAACTATTGACAGAGACGTTGTCTGGAAACTATTTTGTCAAAACTATTGACAGAGACGTTGTCTGGAAACTATTTTGTCAAAACTATTGACAGAGACGTTGTCTGAAAACGATTTTGTCAAAACTATTGACGGGGAAGTTGTCCGAAAACGCCTATGTCAAAACTATTGACAGAGACGTTGTCTGAAAACGATTTTGTCGAAATTATCTAAAAACGGTTATGTCAAAACTATTGACAGAGATGTTGTCTGGAAATTATTTTGTCAAAACTATTGAAAGAGACGTTGTCTGAAAACGATTTTTTCGAAACTTTCTAAAAACGGTTATGTCAAAACTATTGACAGAGACGTTGTCCGAAAACGGTTATGTCAAAACTATTGACAGAGACGTTGTCTGGAAATTATTTTGTCAAAACTATTGACAGAGACGTTGTCTGAAAACGATTTTGTCAAAACTATTGACGGGGTAGTTGTCCGAAAACGCCTATGTCAAAACTATTGACAGAGACGTTGTCTGGAAACTATTTTATCAAAACTATTGACAGAGACGTTGTCTGAAAACGATTTTGTCAAAACTATTGACGGGGTAGTTGTCCAAAAACGCCTATGTCAAAACTATTGACAGAGACGTTGTCTGGAAACTATTTTGTCAAAACTATTGACAGAGACGTTGTCTGGAAACTATTTCGTCGAAACTATTGACAGAGACGTTGTCTGAAAACGATTTTGTCAAAACTATTGACGGGGAAGTTGTCCGAAAACGCCTATGTCAAAACTAATGACAGAGACGTTGCTGGAAACTATTTTGTCAAAACTATTGACAGAGACGTTGTCTGAAAACGATTTTGTCAAAACTATCTAAAAACGGTTATGTCAAAACTATTGACAGAGACGTTGTCTGGAAATTATTTTGTCAAAACTATTGACAGAGACGTTGTCTGAAAACGATTTTTTCGAAACTTTCTAAAAACGGTTATGTCAAAACTATTGACAGAGACGTTGTCCGAAAACGGTTATGTCAAAACTATTGACAGAGAGGTTGTCCAAAAACGGTTATGTCGAAATTATCTAAAAACGGTTATGTCAAAACTATTGACAGAGATGTTGTCTGGAAATTATTTTGTCAAAACTATTGAAAGAGACGTTGTCTGAAAACGATTTTTTCGAAACTTTCTAAAAACGGTTATGTCAAAACTATTGACAGAGACGTTGTCCGAAAACGGTTATGTCAAAACTATTGACAGAGACGTTGTCTGGAAATTATTTTGTCAAAACTATTGACAGAGACGTTGTCTGAAAACGATTTTGTCAAAACTATTGACGGGGTAGTTGTCCGAAAACGCCTATGTCAAAACTATTGACAGAGACGTTGTCTGGAAACTATTTTATCAAAACTATTGACAGAGACGTTGTCTGAAAACGATTTTGTCAAAACTATTGACGGGGTAGTTGTCCAAAAACGCCTATGTCAAAACTATTGACAGAGACGTTGTCTGGAAACTATTTTGTCAAAACTATTGACAGAGACGTTGTCTGGAAACTATTTTGTCGAAACTATTGACAGAGACGTTGTCTGAAAACGATTTTGTCAAAACTATTGACGGGGAAGTTGTCCGAAAACGCCTATGTCAAAACTAATGACAGAGACGTTGTCTGGAAACTATTTTGTCAAAACTATTGACAGAGACGTTGTCTGAAAACGATTTTGTCAAAACTATCTAAAAACGGTTATGTCAAAACTATTGACAGAGACGTTGTCTGGAAATTATTTTGTCAAAACTATTGACAGAGACGTTGTCTGAAAACGATTTTTTCGAAACTTTCTAAAAACGGTTATGTCAAAACTATTGACAGAGACGTTGTCCGAAAACGGTTATGTCAAAACTATTGACAGAGAGGTTGTCCAAAAACGGTTATGTCAAAACTATTGACAAAGACGTTGTCTGGAAACGATTTTGACAAAACTATTGACAGAGACGTTGTCTGAAAACGATTTTGTCTAAACTATCTAAAAACGGTTATTTGAAAACTATTGACAGAGACGTTGTCCAAAAACGGTTATGTCAATACTATTGACAGAGACGTTGTCTAGAAACGGTTATGTCAAAACTATTGACAAAGACGTTGTCTGGAAACGATTTTGTCAAAACTATTGACAGAGACGTTGTCTGAAAACGATTTTGTCAAAACTATTGACGAGGTAGTTGTCCAAAAACGCCTATGTCAAAACTATTGACAGGGACGTTGTCCAAAAACGGTTATGTCAAAACTATTGACAGAGACGTTGTCTGGAAACTATTTTATCAAAACTATTGACAGAGACGTTGTCTGAAAACGATTTTGTCAAAACTATCTTAAAACGGTTATGTCAAAACTATTGACAGAGACGTTGTCCGAAAACGGTTATGTCAAAACTATTGACAGAGAGGTTGTCCAAAAACGGTCATGTCAAAACTATTGACAAAGACGTTGTCTGGAAACGATTTTGTCAAAACTATTGACAGGGACGTTGTCCAAAAACGGTTATGTCAAAACTATTGGAAGGGACGTTGTCCAAAAACGGTTATGTCAAAACTATTGACAGAGACGTTGTCTGGAAATTATTTTGTCAAAACTATTGACAGAGTCGTTGTCTGAAAACGATTTTGTCAAAACTATCTAAAAACGGTTATGTCAAAACTATTGACAGGGACGTTGTCCAAAAACGGTTATGTTAAAACTATTGACAGGGACGTTGTTCAAAAACGGTTATGTCAAAACTATTGACAGAGACGTTGTCTGGAAATTATTTTGTCAAAACTATTGACAGAGACGTTGTCTGAAAACGATTTTGTCAAAACTATTGACGGGGTAGTTGTCCAAAAACGCCTATGTCAAAACTATTGACAGAGACGTTGTCTGGGAACTATTTTATCAAAACTATTGACAGAGACGTTGTCTGAAAACGATTTTGTCAAAACTATTGACGGGGTAGTTGTCCAAAAACGCCTATGTCAAAACTATTGACAGAGACGTTGTCTGGAAACTATTTTGTCAAAACTATTGACAGAGACGTTGTCTGGAAACTATTTTGTCAAAACTATTGACAGAGACGTTGTCTGAAAACGATTTTGTCAAAACTATTGACGGGGAAGTTGTCCGAAAACGCCTATGTCAAAACTATTGACAGAGACGTTGTCTGAAAACGATTTTGTCAAAATTATCTAAAAACGGTTATGTCAAAACTATTGACAGAGACGTTGTCTGGAAATTATTTTGTCAAAACTATTGAAAGAGACGTTGTCTGAAAACGATTTTTTCGAAACTTTCTAAAAACGGTTATGTCAAAACTATTGACAGAGACGTTGTCCGAAAACGGTTATGTCAAAACTATTGACAGAGACGTTGTCTGGAAATTATTTTGTCAAAACTATTGACAGAGACGTTGTCTGAAAACGATTTTGTCAAAACTATTGACGGGGTAGTTGTCCAAAAACGCCTATGTCAAAACTATTGACAGAGACGTTGTCTGGAAACTATTTTATCAAAACTATTGACAGAGACGTTGTCTGAAAACGATTTTGTCAAAACTATTGACGGGGTAGTTGTCCAAAAACGCCTATGTCAAAACTATTGACAGAGACGTTGTCTGGAAACTATTTTGTCAAAACTATTGACAGAGACGTTGTCTGGAAACTATTTTGTCAAAACTATTGACAGAGACGTTGTCTGAAAACGATTTTGTCAAAACTATTGACGGGGAAGTTGTCCGAAAACGCCTATGTCAAAACTATTGACAGAGACGTTGTCTGAAAACGATTTTGTCAAAATTATCTAAAAACGGTTATGTCAAAACTATTGACAGAGACGTTGTCTGGAAATTATTTTGTCAAAACTATTGAAAGAGACGTTGTCTGAAAACGATTTTTTCGAAACTTTCTAAAAACGGTTATGTCAAAACTATTGACAGAGACGTTGTCCGAAAACGGTTATGTCAGACCTATTGACAGAGACGTTGTCTGGAAATTATTTTGTCAAAACTATTGACAGAGACGTTGTCTGAAAACGATTTTGTCAAAACTATTGACGGGGTAGTTGTCCAAAAACGCCTATGTCAAAACTATTGACAGAGACGTTGTCTGGAAACTATTTTATCAAAACTATTGACAGAGACGTTGTCTGAAAACGATTTTGTCAAAACTATTGACGGGGTAGTTGTCCAAAAACGCCTATGTCAAAACTATTGACAGAGACGTTGTCTGGAAACTATTTTGTCAAAACTATTGACAGAGACGTTGTCTGGAAACTATTTTGTCAAAACTATTGACAGAGACGTTGTCTGAAAACGATTTTGTCAAAACTATTGACGGGGAAGTTGTCCGAAAACGCCTATGTCAAAACTATTGACAGAGACGTTGTCTGAAAACGATTTTGTCAAAATTATCTAAAAACGGTTATGTCAAAACTATTGACAGAGACGTTGTCTGGAAATTATTTTGTCAAAACTATTGAAAGAGACGTTGTCTGAAAACGATTTTTTCGAAACTTTCTAAAAACGGTTATGTCAAAACTATTGACAGAGACGTTGTCCGAAAACGGTTATGTCAAAACTATTGACAGAGAGGTTGTCCAAAAACGGTTATGTCAAAACTATTGACAAAGACGTTGTCTGGAAACGATTTTGACAAAACTATTGACAGAGACGTTGTCTGAAAACGATTTTGTCTAAACTATCTAAAAACGGTTATTTGAAAACTATTGACAGAGACGTTGTCCAAAAACGGTTATGTCAATACTATTGACAGAGACGTTGTCTAGAAACGGTTATGTCAAAACTATTGACAAAGACGTTGTCTGGAAACGATTTTGTCAAAACTATTGACAGAGACGTTGTCTGAAAACGATTTTGTCAAAACTATTGACGAGGTAGTTGTCCAAAAACGCCTATGTCAAAACTATTGACAGGGACGTTGTCCAAAAACGGTTATGTCAAAACTATTGACAGAGACGTTGTCTGGAAACTATTTTATCAAAACTATTGACAGAGACGTTGTCTGAAAACGATTTTGTCAAAACTATCTTAAAACGGTTATGTCAAAACTATTGACAGAGACGTTGTCCGAAAACGGTTATGTCAAAACTATTGACAGAGAGGTTGTCCAAAAACGGTCATGTCAAAACTATTGACAAAGACGTTGTCTGGAAACGATTTTGTCAAAACTATTGACAGGGACGTTGTCCAAAAACGGTTATGTCAAAACTATTGGAAGGGACGTTGTCCAAAAACGGTTATGTCAAAACTATTGACAGAGACGTTGTCTGGAAATTATTTTGTCAAAACTATTGACAGAGTCGTTGTCTGAAAACGATTTTGTCAAAACTATCTAAAAACGGTTATGTCAAAACTATTGACAGGGACGTTGTCCAAAAACGGTTATGTTAAAACTATTGACAGGGACGTTGTTCAAAAACGGTTATGTCAAAACTATTGACAGAGACGTTGTCTGGAAATTATTTTGTCAAAACTATTGACAGAGACGTTGTCTGAAAACGATTTTGTCAAAACTATTGACGGGGTAGTTGTCCAAAAACGCCTATGTCAAAACTATTGACAGAGACGTTGTCTGGGAACTATTTTATCAAAACTATTGACAGAGACGTTGTCTGAAAACGATTTTGTCAAAACTATTGACGGGGTAGTTGTCCAAAAACGCCTATGTCAAAACTATTGACAGAGACGTTGTCTGGAAACTATTTTGTCAAAACTATTGACAGAGACGTTGTCTGGAAACTATTTTGTCAAAACTATTGACAGAGACGTTGTCTGAAAACGATTTTGTCAAAACTATTGACGGGGAAGTTGTCCGAAAACGCCTATGTCAAAACTATTGACAGAGACGTTGTCTGAAAACGATTTTGTCAAAATTATCTAAAAACGGTTATGTCAAAACTATTGACAGAGACGTTGTCTGGAAATTATTTTGTCAAAACTATTGAAAGAGACGTTGTCTGAAAACGATTTTTTCGAAACTTTCTAAAAACGGTTATGTCAAAACTATTGACAGAGACGTTGTCCGAAAACGGTTATGTCAAAACTATTGACAGAGACGTTGTCTGGAAATTATTTTGTCAAAACTATTGACAGAGACGTTGTCTGAAAACGATTTTGTCAAAACTATTGACGGGGTAGTTGTCCAAAAACGCCTATGTCAAAACTATTGACAGAGACGTTGTCTGGAAACTATTTTATCAAAACTATTGACAGAGACGTTGTCTGAAAACGATTTTGTCAAAACTATTGACGGGGTAGTTGTCCAAAAACGCCTATGTCAAAACTATTGACAGAGACGTTGTCTGGAAACTATTTTGTCAAAACTATTGACAGAGACGTTGTCTGGAAACTATTTTGTCAAAACTATTGACAGAGACGTTGTCTGAAAACGATTTTGTCAAAACTATTGACGGGGAAGTTGTCCGAAAACGCCTATGTCAAAACTATTGACAGAGACGTTGTCTGAAAACGATTTTGTCAAAATTATCTAAAAACGGTTATGTCAAAACTATTGACAGAGACGTTGTCTGGAAATTATTTTGTCAAAACTATTGAAAGAGACGTTGTCTGAAAACGATTTTTTCGAAACTTTCTAAAAACGGTTATGTCAAAACTATTGACAGAGACGTTGTCCGAAAACGGTTATGTCAGACCTATTGACAGAGACGTTGTCTGGAAATTATTTTGTCAAAACTATTGACAGAGACGTTGTCTGAAAACGATTTTGTCAAAACTATTGACGGGGTAGTTGTCCAAAAACGCCTATGTCAAAACTATTGACAGAGACGTTGTCTGGAAACTATTTTATCAAAACTATTGACAGAGACGTTGTCTGAAAACGATTTTGTCAAAACTATTGACGGGGTAGTTGTCCAAAAACGCCTATGTCAAAACTATTGACAGAGACGTTGTCTGGAAACTATTTTGTCAAAACTATTGACAGAGACGTTGTCTGGAAACTATTTTGTCAAAACTATTGACAGAGACGTTGTCTGAAAACGATTTTGTCAAAACTATTGACGGGGAAGTTGTCCGAAAACGCCTATGTCAAAACTATTGACAGAGACGTTGTCTGAAAACGATTTTGTCAAAATTATCTAAAAACGGTTATGTCAAAACTATTGACAGAGACGTTGTCTGGAAATTATTTTGTCAAAACTATTGAAAGAGACGTTGTCTGAAAACGATTTTTTCGAAACTTTCTAAAAACGGTTATGTCAAAACTATTGACAGAGACGTTGTCCGAAAACGGTTATGTCAAAACTATTGACAGAGAGGTTGTCCAAAAACGGTTATGTCAAAACTATTGACAAAGACGTTCTCTGGAAACGATTTTGACAAAACTATTGACAGAGACGTTGTCTGAAAACGATTTTGTCAAAACTATCTAAAAACGGTTATTTCAAAACTATTGACAGAGACGTTGTCCGAAAACGGTTATGTCAAAACTATTGACAGAGACGTTGTCCAGAAACGGTTATGTCAATACTATTGACAGAGACGTTGTCTAGAAACGGTTATGTCAAAACTATTGACAAAGACGTTGTCTGGAAACGATTTTGTCAAAACTATTGACAGAGACGTTGTCTGAAAACGATTTTGTCCAAACTATTGACGAGGTAGTTGTCCAAAAACGCCTATGTCAAAACTATTGACAGAGACGTTGTCTGGAAACTATTTTGTCAAAACTATTGACAGAGACGTTGTCTGAAAACAATTTTGTCAAAACTATCTAAAAACGGTAATGTCAAAACTATTGACAGGGACGTTGTCCAAAAACGGTTATGTTAAAACTATTGACAGGGACGTTGTCCAAAAACGGTTATGTCAAAACTATTGACAGAGACGTTGTCTGGAAATTATTTTGTCAAAACTATTGACAGAGACGTTGTCTGAAAACGATTTTGTCAAAACTATCTTAAAACGGTTATGTCAAAACTATTGACAGAGACGTTGTCTGGAAACTATTTTATCAAAACTATTGACAGAGACGTTGTCTGAAAACGATTTTGTCAAAACTATCTTAAAACGGTTATGTCAAAACTATTGACAGAGACGTTGTCCGAAAACGGTTATGTCAAAACTATTGACAGAGAGGTTGTCCAAAAACGGTCATGTCAAAACTATTGACAGAGACGTTGTCTGGAAACGATTTTGTCAAAACTATTGACAGGGACGTTGTCCAAAAACGGTTATGTCAAAACTATTGGAAGGGACGTTGTCCAAAAACGGTTATGTCAAAACTATTGACAGAGACGTTGTCTGGAAATTATTTTGTCAAAACTATTGACAGAGTCGTTGTCTGAAAACGATTTTGTCAAAACTATCTAAAAACGGTTATGTCAAAACTATTGACAGGGACGTTGTCCAAAAACGGTTATGTTAAAACTATTGACAGGGACGTTGTTCAAAAACGGTTATGTCAAAACTATTGACAGAGACGTTGTCTGGAAATTATTTTGTCAAAACTATTGACAGAGACGTTGTCTGAAAACGATTTTGTCAAAACTATTGACGGGGTAGTTGTCCAAAAACGCCTATGTCAACACTATTGACAGAGACGTTGTCTGGGAACTATTTTATCAAAACTATTGACAGAGACGTTGTCTGAAAACGATTTTGTCAAAACTATTGACGGGGTAGTTGTCCAAAAACGCCTATGTCAAAACTATTGACAGAGACGTTGTCTGGAAACTATTTTGTCAAAACTATTGACAGAGACGTTGTCTGGAAACTATTTTGTCAAAACTATTGACAGAGACGTTGTCTGAAAACGATTTTGTCAAAACTATTGACGGGGAAGTTGTCCGAAAACGCCTATGTCAAAACTATTGACAGAGACGTTGTCTGAAAACGATTTTGTCAAAATTATCTAAAAACGGTTATGTCAAAACTATTGACAGAGACGTTGTCTGGAAATTATTTTGTCAAAACTATTGAAAGAGACGTTGTCTGAAAACGATTTTTTCGAAACTTTCTAAAAACGGTTATGTCAAAACTATTGACAGAGACGTTGTCCGAAAACGGTTATGTCAAAACTATTGACAGAGACGTTGTCTGGAAATTATTTTGTCAAAACTATTGACAGAGACGTTGTCTGAAAACGATTTTGTCAAAACTATTGACGGGGTAGTTGTCCAAAAACGCCTATGTCAAAACTATTGACAGAGACGTTGTCTGGAAACTATTTTATCAAAACTATTGACAGAGACGTTGTCTGAAAACGATTTTGTCAAAACTATTGACGGGGTAGTTGTCCAAAAACGCCTATGTCAAAACTATTGACAGAGACGTTGTCTGGAAACTATTTTGTCAAAACTATTGACAGAGACGTTGTCTGGAAACTATTTTGTCAAAACTATTGACAGAGACGTTGTCTGAAAACGATTTTGTCAAAACTATTGACGGGGAAGTTGTCCGAAAACGCCTATGTCAAAACTATTGACAGAGACGTTGTCTGAAAACGATTTTGTCAAAATTATCTAAAAACGGTTATGTCAAAACTATTGACAGAGACGTTGTCTGGAAATTATTTTGTCAAAACTATTGAAAGAGACGTTGTCTGAAAACGATTTTTTCGAAACTTTCTAAAAACGGTTATGTCAAAACTATTGACAGAGACGTTGTCCGAAAACGGTTATGTCAAAACTATTGACAGAGAGGTTGTCCAAAAACGGTTATGTCAAAACTATTGACAAAGACGTTGTCTGGAAACGACTTTGACAAAACTATTGACAGAGACGTTGTCTGAAAACGATTTTGTCAAAACTATCTAAAAACGGTTATTTCAAAACTATTGACAGAGACGTTGTCCGAAAACGGTTATGTCAAAACTATTGACAGAGACGTTGTCCAGAAACGGTTATGTCAATACTATTGACAGAGACGTTGTCCAGAAACGGTTATGTCAATACTATTGACAGAGACGTTGTCTAGAAACGGTTATGTCAAAACTATTGACAAAGACGTTGTCTGGAAACGATTTTGTCAAAACTATTGACAGAGACGTTGTCTGAAAACGATTTTGTCAAAACTATTGACGAGGTAGTTGTCCAAAAACGCCTATGTCAAAACTATTGACAGAGACGTTGTCTGGAAACTATTTTGTCAAAACTATTGACAGAGACGTTGTCTGAAAACAATTTTGTCAAAACTATCTAAAAACGGTAATGTCAAAACTATTGACAGGGACGTTGTCCAAAAACGGTTATGTTAAAACTATTGACAGGGACGTTGTCCAAAAACGGTTATGTCAAAACTATTGACAGAGACGTTGTCTGGAAACTATTTTGTCGAAACTATTGACAGAGACGTTGTCTGAAAACGATTTTGTCAAAACTATTGACGGGGAAGTTGTCCGAAAACGCCTATGTCAAAACTAATGACAGAGACGTTGTCTGGAAACTATTTTGTCAAAACTATTGACAGAGACGTTGTCTGAAAACGATTTTGTCAAAACTATCTAAAAACGGTTATGTCAAAACTATTGACAGAGACGTTGTCTGGAAATTATTTTGTCAAAACTATTGACAGAGACGTTGTCTGAAAACGATTTTTTCGAAACTTTCTAAAAACGGTTATGTCAAAACTATTGACAGAGACGTTGTCCGAAAACGGTTATGTCAAAACTATTGACAGAGAGGTTGTCCAAAAACGGTTATGTCAAAACTATTGACAAAGACGTTGTCTGGAAACGATTTTGACAAAACTATTGACAGAGACGTTGTCTGAAAACGATTTTGTCTAAACTATCTAAAAACGGTTATTTGAAAACTATTGACAGAGACGTTGTCCAAAAACGGTTATGTCAATACTATTGACAGAGACGTTGTCTAGAAACGGTTATGTCAAAACTATTGACAAAGACGTTGTCTGGAAACGATTTTGTCAAAACTATTGACAGAGACGTTGTCTGAAAACGATTTTGTCAAAACTATTGACGAGGTAGTTGTCCAAAAACGCCTATGTCAAAACTATTGACAGGGACGTTGTCCAAAAACGGTTATGTCAAAACTATTGACAGAGACGTTGTCTGGAAACTATTTTATCAAAACTATTGACAGAGACGTTGTCTGAAAACGATTTTGTCAAAACTATCTTAAAACGGTTATGTCAAAACTATTGACAGAGACGTTGTCCGAAAACGGTTATGTCAAAACTATTGACAGAGAGGTTGTCCAAAAACGGTCATGTCAAAACTATTGACAAAGACGTTGTCTGGAAACGATTTTGTCAAAACTATTGACAGGGACGTTGTCCAAAAACGGTTATGTCAAAACTATTGGAAGGGACGTTGTCCAAAAACGGTTATGTCAAAACTATTGACAGAGACGTTGTCTGGAAATTATTTTGTCAAAACTATTGACAGAGTCGTTGTCTGAAAACGATTTTGTCAAAACTATCTAAAAACGGTTATGTCAAAACTATTGACAGGGACGTTGTCCAAAAACGGTTATGTTAAAACTATTGACAGGGACGTTGTTCAAAAACGGTTATGTCAAAACTATTGACAGAGACGTTGTCTGGAAATTATTTTGTCAAAACTATTGACAGAGACGTTGTCTGAAAACGATTTTGTCAAAACTATTGACGGGGTAGTTGTCCAAAAACGCCTATGTCAAAACTATTGACAGAGACGTTGTCTGGGAACTATTTTATCAAAACTATTGACAGATACGTTGTCTGAAAACGATTTTGTCAAAACTATTGACGGGGTAGTTGTCCAAAAACGCCTATGTCAAAACTATTGACAGAGACGTTGTCTGGAAACTATTTTGTCAAAACTATTGACAGAGACGTTGTCTGGAAACTATTTTGTCAAAACTATTGACAGAGACGTTGTCTGAAAACGATTTTGTCAAAACTATTGACGGGGAAGTTGTCCGAAAACGCCTATGTCAAAACTATTGACAGAGACGTTGTCTGAAAACGATTTTGTCAAAATTATCTAAAAACGGTTATGTCAAAACTATTGACAGAGACGTTGTCTGGAAATTATTTTGTCAAAACTATTGAAAGAGACGTTGTCTGAAAACGATTTTTCGAAACTTTCTAAAAACGGTTATGTCAAAACTATTGACAGAGACGTTGTCCGAAAACGGTTATGTCAAAACTATTGACAGAGACGTTGTCTGGAAATTATTTTGTCAAAACTATTGACAGAGACGTTGTCTGAAAACGATTTTGTCAAAACTATTGACGGGGTAGTTGTCCAAAAACGCCTATGTCAAAACTATTGACAGAGACGTTGTCTGGAAACTATTTTATCAAAACTATTGACAGAGACGTTGTCTGAAAACGATTTTGTCAAAACTATTGACGGGGTAGTTGTCCAAAAACGCCTATGTCAAAACTATTGACAGAGACGTTGTCTGGAAACTATTTTGTCAAAACTATTGACAGAGACGTTGTCTGGAAACTATTTTGTCAAAACTATTGACAGAGACGTTGTCTGAAAACGATTTTGTCAAAACTATTGACGGGGAAGTTGTCCGAAAACGCCTATGTCAAAACTATTGACAGAGACGTTGTCTGAAAACGATTTTGTCAAAATTATCTAAAAACGGTTATGTCAAAACTATTGACAGAGACGTTGTCTGGAAATTATTTTGTCAAAACTATTGAAAGAGACGTTGTCTGAAAACGATTTTTTCGAAACTTTCTAAAAACGGTTATGTCAAAACTATTGACAGAGACGTTGTCCGAAAACGGTTATGTCAAAACTATTGACAGAGAGGTTGTCCAAAAACGGTTATGTCAAAACTATTGACAAAGACGTTGTCTGGAAACGACTTTGACAAAACTATTGACAGAGACGTTGTCTGAAAACGATTTTGTCAAAACTATCTAAAAACGGTTATTTCAAAACTATTGACAGAGACGTTGTCCGAAAACGGTTATGTCAAAACTATTGACAGAGACGTTGTCCAGAAACGGTTATGTCAATACTATTGACAGAGACGTTGTCCAGAAACGGTTATGTCAATACTATTGACAGAGACGTTGTCTAGAAACGGTTATGTCAAAACTATTGACAGAGACGTTGTCTGAAAACGATTTTGTCAAAACTATTGACGGGGTAGTTGTCCAAAAACGCCTATGTCAAAACTATTGACAGAGACGTTGTCTGGGAACTATTTTATCAAAACTATTGACAGAGACGTTGTCTGAAAACGATTTTGTCAAAACTATTGACGGGGTAGTTGTCCAAAAACGCCTATGTCAAAACTATTGACAGAGACGTTGTCTGGAAACTATTTTGTCAAAACTATTGACAGAGACGTTGTCTGGAAACTATTTTGTCAAAACTATTGACAGAGACGTTGTCTGAAAACGATTTTGTCAAAACTATTGACGGGGAAGTTGTCCGAAAACGCCTATGTCAAAACTATTGACAGAGACGTTGTCTGAAAACGATTTTGTCAAAATTATCTAAAAACGGTTATGTCAAAACTATTGACAGAGACGTTGTCTGGAAATTATTTTGTCAAAACTATTGAAAGAGACGTTGTCTGAAAACGATTTTTTCGAAACTTTCTAAAAACGGTTATGTCAAAACTATTGACAGAGACGTTGTCCGAAAACGGTTATGTCAAAACTATTGACAGAGAGGTTGTCCAAAAACGGTTATGTCAAAACTATTGACAAAGACGTTGTCTGGAAACGACTTTGACAAAACTATTGACAGAGACGTTGTCTGAAAACGATTTTGTCAAAACTATCTAAAAACGGTTATTTCAAAACTATTGACAGAGACGTTGTCCGAAAACGGTTATGTCAAAACTATTGACAGAGACGTTGTCCAGAAACGGTTATGTCAATACTATTGACAGAGACGTTGTCCAGAAACGGTTATGTCAATACTATTGACAGAGACGTTGTCTAGAAACGGTTATGTCAAAACTATTGACAGAGACGTTGTCTGAAAACGATTTTGTCAAAACTATTGACGGGGTAGTTGTCCAAAAACGCCTATGTCAAAACTATTGACAGAGACGTTGTCTGGGAACTATTTTATCAAAACTATTGACAGAGACGTTGTCTGAAAACGATTTTGTCAAAACTATTGACGGGGTAGTTGTCCAAAAACGCCTATGTCAAAACTATTGACAGAGACGTTGTCTGGAAACTATTTTGTCAAAACTATTGACAGAGACGTTGTCTGGAAACTATTTTGTCAAAACTATTGACAGAGACGTTGTCTGAAAACGATTTTGTCAAAACTATTGACGGGGAAGTTGTCCGAAAACGCCTATGTCAAAACTATTGACAGAGACGTTGTCTGAAAACGATTTTGTCAAAATTATCTAAAAACGGTTATGTCAAAACTATTGACAGAGACGTTGTCTGGAAATTATTTTGTCAAAACTATTGAAAGAGACGTTGTCTGAAAACGATTTTTTCGAAACTTTCTAAAAACGGTTATGTCAAAACTATTGACAGAGACGTTGTCCGAAAACGGTTATGTCAAAACTATTGACAGAGAGGTTGTCCAAAAACGGTTATGTCAAAACTATTGACAAAGACGTTGTCTGGAAACGACTTTGACAAAACTATTGACAGAGACGTTGTCTGAAAACGATTTTGTCAAAACTATCTAAAAACGGTTATTTCAAAACTATTGACAGAGACGTTGTCCGAAAACGGTTATGTCAAAACTATTGACAGAGACGTTGTCCAGAAACGGTTATGTCAATACTATTGACAGAGACGTTGTCCAGAAACGGTTATGTCAATACTATTGACAGAGACGTTGTCTAGAAACGGTTATGTCAAAACTATTGACAAAGACGTTGTCTGGAAACGATTTTGTCAAAACTATTGACAGAGACGTTGTCTGAAAACGATTTTGTCAAAACTATTGACGAGGTAGTTGTCCAAAAACGCCTATGTCAAAACTATTGACAGAGACGTTGTCTGGAAACTATTTTGTCAAAACTATTGACAGAGACGTTGTCTGAAAACAATTTTGTCAAAACTATCTAAAAACGGTAATGTCAAAACTATTGACAGGGACGTTGTCCAAAAACGGTTATGTTAAAACTATTGACAGGGACGTTGTCCAAAAACGGTTATGTCAAAACTATTGACAGAGACGTTGTCTGGAAACTATTTTGTCGAAACTATTGACAGAGACGTTGTCTGAAAACGATTTTGTCAAAACTATTGACGGGGAAGTTGTCCGAAAACGCCTATGTCAAAACTAATGACAGAGACGTTGTCTGGAAACTATTTTGTCAAAACTATTGACAGAGACGTTGTCTGAAAACGATTTTGTCAAAACTATCTAAAAACGGTTATGTCAAAACTATTGACAGAGACGTTGTCTGGAAATTATTTTGTCAAAACTATTGACAGAGACGTTGTCTGAAAACGATTTTTTCGAAACTTTCTAAAAACGGTTATGTCAAAACTATTGACAGAGACGTTGTCCGAAAACGGTTATGTCAAAACTATTGACAGAGAGGTTGTCCAAAAACGGTTATGTCAAAACTATTGACAAAGACGTTGTCTGGAAACGATTTTGACAAAACTATTGACAGAGACGTTGTCTGAAAACGATTTTGTCTAAACTATCTAAAAACGGTTATTTGAAAACTATTGACAGAGACGTTGTCCAAAAACGGTTATGTCAATACTATTGACAGAGACGTTGTCTAGAAACGGTTATGTCAAAACTATTGACAAAGACGTTGTCTGGAAACGATTTTGTCAAAACTATTGACAGAGACGTTGTCTGAAAACGATTTTGTCAAAACTATTGACGAGGTAGTTGTCCAAAAACGCCTATGTCAAAACTATTGACAGGGACGTTGTCCAAAAACGGTTATGTCAAAACTATTGACAGAGACGTTGTCTGGAAACTATTTTATCAAAACTATTGACAGAGACGTTGTCTGAAAACGATTTTGTCAAAACTATCTTAAAACGGTTATGTCAAAACTATTGACAGAGACGTTGTCCGAAAACGGTTATGTCAAAACTATTGACAGAGAGGTTGTCCAAAAACGGTCATGTCAAAACTATTGACAAAGACGTTGTCTGGAAACGATTTTGTCAAAACTATTGACAGGGACGTTGTCCAAAAACGGTTATGTCAAAACTATTGGAAGGGACGTTGTCCAAAAACGGTTATGTCAAAACTATTGACAGAGACGTTGTCTGGAAATTATTTTGTCAAAACTATTGACAGAGTCGTTGTCTGAAAACGATTTTGTCAAAACTATCTAAAAACGGTTATGTCAAAACTATTGACAGGGACGTTGTCCAAAAACGGTTATGTTAAAACTATTGACAGGGACGTTGTTCAAAAACGGTTATGTCAAAACTATTGACAGAGACGTTGTCTGGAAATTATTTTGTCAAAACTATTGACAGAGACGTTGTCTGAAAACGATTTTGTCAAAACTATTGACGGGGTAGTTGTCCAAAAACGCCTATGTCAAAACTATTGACAGAGACGTTGTCTGGGAACTATTTTATCAAAACTATTGACAGATACGTTGTCTGAAAACGATTTTGTCAAAACTATTGACGGGGTAGTTGTCCAAAAACGCCTATGTCAAAACTATTGACAGAGACGTTGTCTGGAAACTATTTTGTCAAAACTATTGACAGAGACGTTGTCTGGAAACTATTTTGTCAAAACTATTGACAGAGACGTTGTCTGAAAACGATTTTGTCAAAACTATTGACGGGGAAGTTGTCCGAAAACGCCTATGTCAAAACTATTGACAGAGACGTTGTCTGAAAACGATTTTGTCAAAATTATCTAAAAACGGTTATGTCAAAACTATTGACAGAGACGTTGTCTGGAAATTATTTTGTCAAAACTATTGAAAGAGACGTTGTCTGAAAACGATTTTTTCGAAACTTTCTAAAAACGGTTATGTCAAAACTATTGACAGAGACGTTGTCCGAAAACGGTTATGTCAAAACTATTGACAGAGACGTTGTCTGGAAATTATTTTGTCAAAACTATTGACAGAGACGTTGTCTGAAAACGATTTTGTCAAAACTATTGACGGGGTAGTTGTCCAAAAACGCCTATGTCAAAACTATTGACAGAGACGTTGTCTGGAAACTATTTTATCAAAACTATTGACAGAGACGTTGTCTGAAAACGATTTTGTCAAAACTATTGACGGGGTAGTTGTCCAAAAACGCCTATGTCAAAACTATTGACAGAGACGTTGTCTGGAAACTATTTTGTCAAAACTATTGACAGAGACGTTGTCTGGAAACTATTTTGTCAAAACTATTGACAGAGACGTTGTCTGAAAACGATTTTGTCAAAACTATTGACGGGGAAGTTGTCCGAAAACGCCTATGTCAAAACTATTGACAGAGACGTTGTCTGAAAACGATTTTGTCAAAATTATCTAAAAACGGTTATGTCAAAACTATTGACAGAGACGTTGTCTGGAAATTATTTTGTCAAAACTATTGAAAGAGACGTTGTCTGAAAACGATTTTTTCGAAACTTTCTAAAAACGGTTATGTCAAAACTATTGACAGAGACGTTGTCCGAAAACGGTTATGTCAAAACTATTGACAGAGAGGTTGTCCAAAAACGGTTATGTCAAAACTATTGACAAAGACGTTCTCTGGAAACGATTTTGACAAAACTATTGACAGAGACGTTGTCTGAAAACGATTTTGTCAAAACTATCTAAAAACGGTTATTTCAAAACTATTGACAGAGACGTTGTCCGAAAACGGTTATGTCAAAACTATTGACAGAGACGTTGTCCAGAAACGGTTATGTCAATACTATTGACAGAGACGTTGTCTAGAAACGGTTATGTCAAAACTATTGACAAAGACGTTGTCTGGAAACGATTTTGTCAAAACTATTGACAGAGACGTTGTCTGAAAACGATTTTGTCCAAACTATTGACGAGGTAGTTGTCCAAAAACGCCTATGTCAAAACTATTGACAGAGACGTTGTCTGGAAACTATTTTGTCAAAACTATTGACAGAGACGTTGTCTGAAAACAATTTTGTCAAAACTATCTAAAAACGGTAATGTCAAAACTATTGACAGGGACGTTGTCCAAAAACGGTTATGTTAAAACTATTGACAGGGACGTTGTCCAAAAACGGTTATGTCAAAACTATTGACAGAGACGTTGTCTGGAAATTATTTTGTCAAAACTATTGACAGAGACGTTGTCTGAAAACGATTTTGTCAAAACTATCTTAAAACGGTTATGTCAAAACTATTGACAGAGACGTTGTCTGGAAACTATTTTATCAAAACTATTGACAGAGACGTTGTCTGAAAACGATTTTGTCAAAACTATCTTAAAACGGTTATGTCAAAACTATTGACAGAGACGTTGTCCGAAAACGGTTATGTCAAAACTATTGACAGAGAGGTTGTCCAAAAACGGTCATGTCAAAACTATTGACAAAGACGTTGTCTGGAAACGATTTTGTCAAAACTATTGACAGGGACGTTGTCCAAAAACGGTTATGTCAAAACTATTGGAAGGGACGTTGTCCAAAAACGGTTATGTCAAAACTATTGACAGAGACGTTGTCTGGAAATTATTTTGTCAAAACTATTGACAGAGTCGTTGTCTGAAAACGATTTTGTCAAAACTATCTAAAAACGGTTATGTCAAAACTATTGACAGGAACGTTGTCCAAAAACGGTTATGTTAAAACTATTGACAGGGACGTTGTTCAAAAACGGTTATGTCAAAACTATTGACAGAGACGTTGTCTGGAAATTATTTTGTCAAAACTATTGACAGAGACGTTGTCTGAAAACGATTTTGTCAAAACTATTGACGGGGTAGTTGTCCAAAAACGCCTATGTCAACACTATTGACAGAGACGTTGTCTGGGAACTATTTTATCAAAACTATTGACAGAGACGTTGTCTGAAAACGATTTTGTCAAAACTATTGACGGGGTAGTTGTCCAAAAACGCCTATGTCAAAACTATTGACAGAGACGTTGTCTGGAAACTATTTTGTCAAAACTATTGACAGAGACGTTGTCTGGAAACTATTTTGTCAAAACTATTGACAGAGACGTTGTCTGAAAACGATTTTGTCAAAACTATTGACGGGGAAGTTGTCCGAAAACGCCTATGTCAAAACTATTGACAGAGACGTTGTCTGAAAACGATTTTGTCAAAATTATCTAAAAACGGTTATGTCAAAACTATTGACAGAGACGTTGTCTGGAAATTATTTTGTCAAAACTATTGAAAGAGACGTTGTCTGAAAACGATTTTTTCGAAACTTTCTAAAAACGGTTATGTCAAAACTATTGACAGAGACGTTGTCCGAAAACGGTTATGTCAAAACTATTGACAGAGACGTTGTCTGGAAATTATTTTGTCAAAACTATTGACAGAGACGTTGTCTGAAAACGATTTTGTCAAAACTATTGACGGGGTAGTTGTCCAAAAACGCCTATGTCAAAACTATTGACAGAGACGTTGTCTGGAAACTATTTTATCAAAACTATTGACAGAGACGTTGTCTGAAAACGATTTTGTCAAAACTATTGACGGGGTAGTTGTCCAAAAACGCCTATGTCAAAACTATTGACAGAGACGTTGTCTGGAAACTATTTTGTCAAAACTATTGACAGAGACGTTGTCTGGAAACTATTTTGTCAAAACTATTGACAGAGACGTTGTCTGAAAACGATTTTGTCAAAACTATTGACGGGGAAGTTGTCCGAAAACGCCTATGTCAAAACTATTGACAGAGACGTTGTCTGAAAACGATTTTGTCAAAATTATCTAAAAACGGTTATGTCAAAACTATTGACAGAGACGTTGTCTGGAAATTATTTTGTCAAAACTATTGAAAGAGACGTTGTCTGAAAACGATTTTTTCGAAACTTTCTAAAAACGGTTATGTCAAAACTATTGACAGAGACGTTGTCCGAAAACGGTTATGTCAAAACTATTGACAGGAAAGTTGTCCAAAAACGGTTATGTCAAAACTATTGAAGAGACGTTGTCCGAAAACGGTTATGTCGAAACTATTGACAGATACGTTGTCCGAAAACGGTTATGTCAAAACTATCTAAAAACGGTTATGTCAAAACTATTGACAGAGACGTTGTCTGAAAACGGTTATGTCAAAACTATTGACAGGAACGTTGTCCAAAAACGGTTATGTCAAAACTATTGGAGAAACGTTGTCCAAAAACGGTTATGTCAAAACTATTGACAGAGACGTTGTCCGAAAACGGTTATGTCAAAACTATTGGAGAAACGTTGTCCAAAAACGGTTATGTCAAAACTATTGACAGAGAGGTTGTCCAAAAACGGTTATGTCAAAACTATTGACAAAGACGTTGTCTGGAAACGACTTTGACAAAACTATTGACAGAGACGTTGTCTGAAAACGATTTTGTCAAAACTATCTAAAAACGGTTATTTCAAAACTATTGACAGAGACGTTGTCCGAAAACGGTTATGTCAAAACTATTGACAGAGACGTTGTCCAGAAACGGTTATGTCAATACTATTGACAGAGACGTTGTCCAGAAACGGTTATGTCAATACTATTGACAGAGACGTTGTCTAGAAACGGTTATGTCAAAACTATTGACAAAGACGTTGTCTGGAAACGATTTTGTCAAAACTATTGACAGAGACGTTGTCTGAAAACGATTTTGTCAAAACTATTGACGAGGTAGTTGTCCAAAAACGCCTATGTCAAAACTATTGACAGAGACGTTGTCTGGAAACTATTTTGTCAAAACTATTGACAGAGACGTTGTCTGAAAACAATTTTGTCAAAACTATCTAAAAACGGTAATGTCAAAACTATTGACAGGGACGTTGTCCAAAAACGGTTATGTTAAAACTATTGACAGGGACGTTGTCCAAAAACGGTTATGTCAAAACTATTGACAGAGACGTTGTCTGGAAATTATTTTGTCAAAACTATTGACAGAGACGTTGTCTGAAAACGATTTTGTCAAAACTATTGACGGGGAAGTTGTCCAAAAACGCCTATGTCAAAACTATTGACAGAGACGTTGTCTGGAAACTATTTTGTCAAAACTATTGACAGAGACGTTGTCTGAAAACGATTTTGTCAAAACTATCTAAAAACTGTTATGTCAAAACTATTGACAGAGACGTTGTCTGGAAATTATTTTGTCAAAACTATTGACAGAGACGTTGTCTGAAAACGATTTTTTCGAAACTTTCTAAAAACGGTTATGTCAAAACTATTGACAGAGACGTTGTCCGAAAACGGTTATGTCAAAACTATTCACAGAGAGGTTGTCCAAAAACGGTTATGTCAAAACTATTGACAAAGACGTTCAGAAATGATGCTTGTCATAATTTATGACAAGCATCATTTCTCTCCTGTCATAAATTATGACAAGCATCATTTCTCTCTTGTCATAAACTATGACAAGCATCATTTCTCTCTTGTCATAAATTATGACAAGCATCATTTCTCTCCTGTCATAAATTATGACAAGCATCATTTCTCTCCTGTCATAAATTATGACAAGCATCATTTCTCTCTTGTCATAAACTATGACAAGCATCATTTCTCTCTTGTCATAAACTATGACAAGCATCATTTCTCTCTTGTCATAAATTATGACAAGCATCATTTCTCTCCTGTCATAAATTATGACAAGCATCATTTCTCTCTTGTCATAACTTATGACAAGCATCATTTCTCTCTTGTCATAAATTATGACAAGCATCATTTCTCTCTTGTCATAATTTATGACAAGCATCATTTCTCTCCTGTCATAAATTATGACAAGCATCATTTCTCTCTTGTCATAAACTATGACAAGCATCATTTCTCTCTTGTCATAAATTATGACAAGCATCATTTCTCTCCTGTCATAAATTATGACAAGCATCATTTCTCTCTTGTCATAAATTATGACAAGCATCATTTCTCTCTTGTCAAAAATTATGACAAGCATCATTTCTCTCTTGTCATAAATTATGACAAGCATCATTTCTCTTCTGTCATAAATTATGACAAGCATCATTTCTCTCCTGTCATAAATTATGACAAGCATCATTTCTCTCTTGTCATAAATTATGACAAGCATCATTTCTCTCCTGTCATAAATTATGACAAGCATATTTTCTCTCTTGTCATAAATTATGACAAGCATCATTTCTCTCTTGTCATAAATTATGACAAGCATCATTTCTCTCCTGTCATAAATTATGACAAGCATCATTTTTCTCTTGTCATAAATTATGACAAGCATCATTTCTCTCTTGTCATAAATTATGACAAGCATCATTTCTCTCCTGTAATAAATTATGACAAGCATCATTTTTCTCTTGTCATAAATTATGACAAGCATCATTTCTCTCTTGTCATAAATTATGACAAGCATCATTTCTCTCTTGTCATAAATTATGACAAGCATCATTTCTCTCTTGTCATAAATTATGACAAGCATCATTTCTCTCTTGTCATAAATTATGACAAGCATCATTTCTCTCTTGTCATAAATTATGACAAGCATCATTTCTCTCTTGTCATAAATTATGACAAGCATCATTTCTCTCTTGTCATAAATTATGACAAGCATCATTTCTCTCTTGTCATAAATTATGACAAGCATCATTTCTCTCCTGTCATAAATTATGAC
Organism: Litoditis marina; assembly: GCA_964036275.1. Classification (NCBI taxonomy): domain Eukaryota; kingdom Metazoa; phylum Nematoda; class Chromadorea; order Rhabditida; family Rhabditidae; genus Litoditis; species Litoditis marina. Next base: position 49,114 of record CAXIWQ010000246.1, read on the forward strand.
AAGCATCATTTCTCTCCTGTCATAAATTATGACAAGCATCATTTCTCTCTTGTCATAAATTATGACAAGCATCATTTCTCTCCTGTCATAAATTATGACAAGCATCATTTCTCTCTTGTCATAAATTATGACAAGCATCATTTCTCTCTTGTCATAAAATATGACAAGCATCATTTCTCTCCTGTCATAAATTATGACAAGCATCATTTCTCTCCTGTCATAAATTATGACAAGCATCATTTATCTCTTATCATAAATTATGACAAGCATCATTTCTCTCTTGTCATAAATTATGACAAGCATCATTTCTCTCTTGTCATAACTTATGACGAGCATCATTTCTCTCTTGTCATAAATTATGACAAGCATCATTTCTCTCTTGTCATAAATTATGACAAGCATCATTTCTCTCTTGTCATAAATTATGACAAGCATCATTTCTCTCTTGTCATAAATTATGACAAGCATCATTTCTCTCTTGTCATAAATTATGACAAGCATCATTTCTCTCTTGTCATAAATTATGACAAGCATCATTTCTCTCTTGTCATAAATTATGACAAGCATCATTTCTCTCTTGTCATAAATTATGACAAGCATAATTTCTCTCTTGTCATAAATTATGACAAGCATCATTTCTCTCTTGTCATAAATTATGACAAGCATCATTTCTCTCTTGTCATAAATTATGACAAGCATCATTTCTCTCTTGTCAAAAATTATGACAAGCATCATTTCTCTCCTGTCATAAATTATGACAAGCATCATTTCTCTCCTGTCATAAATTATGACAAGCATCATTTCTCTCTTGTCATAAATTATGACAAGCATCATTTCTCTCTTGTCATAAATTATGACAAGCATCATTTCTCTCTTGTCATAACTTATGACGAGCATCATTTCTCTCTTGTCATAAATTATGACAAGCATAATTTTTCTCTTGTCATAACTTATGACAAGCATCATTTCTCTCTTGTCATAAATTATGACAAGCATCATTTCTCTCTTGTCATAAATTATGACAAGCATCATTTCTCTCTTGTCATAAATTATGACAAGCATCATTTCTCTCTTGTCATAAATTATGACAAGCATCATTTCTCTCTTGTCATAAATTATGACAAGCATCATTTCTCTCTTGTCATAAATTATGACAAGCATCATTTCTCTCCTGTCATAAATTATGACGAGCATCATTTCTCTCTTGTCATAAATTATGACAAGCATCATTTCTCTCTTGTCATAAATTATGACAAGCATCATTTCTCTCTTATCATAAATTATGACAAGCATCATTTCTCTCTTGTCATAAATTATGACAAGCATCATTTCTCTCTTGTCATAAATTATGACAAGCATCATTTCTCTCTTGTCAAAAATTATGACAAGCATCATTTCTCTCCTGTCATAAATTATGACAAGCATCATTTCTCTCCTGTCATAAATTATGACAAGCATCATTTCTCTCTTGTCATAAATTATGACAAGCATCATTTCTCTCTTGTCATAACTTATGACGAGCATCATTTCTCTCTTGTCATAAATTATGACAAGCATCATTTCTCTCTTGTCATAAATTATGACAAGCATCATTTCTCTCTTGTCATAAATTATGACAAGCATCATTTCTCTCTTGTCATAAATTATGACAAGCATCATTTCTCTCTTGTCATAAATTATGACAAGCATCATTTCTCTCTTGTCATAAATTATGACAAGCATCATTTCTCTCTTGTCATAAATTATGACAAGCATCATTTCTCTCTTGTCATAAATTATGACAAGCATAATTTCTCTCTTGTCATAAATTATGACAAGCATCATTTCTCTCTTGTCATAAATTATGACAAGCATCATTTCTCTCTTGTCATAAATTATGACAAGCATCATTTCTCTCTTGTCAAAAATTATGACAAGCATCATTTCTCTCCTGTCATAAATTATGACAAGCATCATTTCTCTCCTGTCATAAATTATGACAAGCATCATTTCTCTCTTGTCATAAATTATGACAAGCATCATTTCTCTCTTGTCATAAATTATGACAAGCATCATTTCTCTCTTGTCATAACTTATGACAAGCATCATTTCTCTCTTGTCATAAATTATGACAAGCATAATTTTTCTCTTGTCATAACTTATGACAAGCATCATTTCTCTCTTGTCATAAATTATGACAAGCATCATTTCTCTCTTGTCATAAATTATGACAAGCATCATTTCTCTCTTGTCATAAATTATGACAAGCATCATTTCTCTCTTGTCATAAATTATGACAAGCATCATTTCTCTCTTGTCATAAATTATGACAAGCATCATTTCTCTCTTGTCATAAATTATGACAAGCATCATTTCTCTCCTGTCATAAATTATGACGAGCATCATTTCTCTCTTGTCATAAATTATGACAAGCATCATTTCTCTCTTGTCATAAATTATGACAAGCATCATTTCTCTCTTGTCATAAATTATGACAAGCATCATTTCTCTCTTGTCATAAATTATGACAAGCATCATTTCTCTCTTGTCATAAATTATGACAAGCATCATTTCTCTCTTGTCATAAATTATGACAAGCATCATTTCTCTCTTGTCATAAATTATGACAAGCATCATTTCTCTCTTGTCATAAATTATGACAAGCATCATTTCTCTCTTGTCATAAATTATGACAAGCATCATTTCTCTCTTGTCATAAATTATGACAAGCATCATTTCTCTCTTGTCATAAATTATGACAAGCATCATTTCTCTCTTGTCATAAATTATGACAAGCATCATTTCTCTCTTGTCATAAATTATGACAAGCATCATTTCTCTCTTGTCAAAAATTATGACAAGCATCATTTCTCTCTTGTCATAAATTATGACAAGCATCATTTCTCTCTTGTCATAAATTATGACAAGCATCATTTCTCTCTTGTCATAAATTATGACAAGCATCATTTCTCTCTTGTCATAAATTATGACAAGCATCATTTCTCTCTTGTCATAAATTATGACAAGCATCATTTCTCTCTTGTCATAAATTATGACAAGCATCATTTCTCTCCTGTCATAAATTATGACGAGCATCATTTCTCTCTTGTCATAAATTATGACAAGCATCATTTCTCTCCTGTCATAAATTATGACAAGCATCATTTCTCTCCTGTAATAAATTATGACAAGCATAATTTCTCTCTTGTCATAAATGATGACAAGCATCATTTCTCTCTTGTCATAAATTATGACAAGCATCATTTCTCTCTTGTCATAAATGATGACAAGCATCATTTCTCTCTTGTCATAAATTATGACAAGCATCATTTCTCTCTTGTCATAAATTATGACAAGCATCATTTCTCTCTTGTCATAAATTATGACAAGCATCATTTCTCTCTTGTCATAAATTATGACAAGCATCATTTCTCTCTTGTCAAAAATTATGACAAGCATCATTTCTCTCCTGTCATAAATTATGACAAGCATCATTTCTCTCCTGTCATAAATTATGACAAGCATCATTTCTCTCCTGTCATAAATTATGACAAGCATCATTTCTCTCCTGTCATAAATTATGACAAGCATCATTTCTCTCTTATCATAAATTATGACAAGCATCATTTCTCTCTTGTCATAAATTATGACAAGCATCATTTCTCTCTTGTCATAACTTATGACAAGCATCATTTCTCTCCTGTCATAAATTATGACGAGCATCATTTCTCTCTTGTCATAAATTATGACAAGCATCATTTCTCTCTTGTCATAAATTATGACAAGCATCATTTCTCTCTTGTCATAAATTATGACAAGCATCATTTCTCTCTTGTCATAAATTATGACAAGCATCATTTCTCTCTTGTCATAAATTATGACAAGCATCATTTCTCTCTTGTCATAAATTATGACAAGCATCATTTCTCTCTTGTCATAAATTATGACAAGCATCATTTCTCTCTTGTCATAAATTATGACAAGCATCATTTCTCTCTTGTCATAAATTATGACAAGCATCATTTCTCTCTTGTCATAAATTATGACAAGCATCATTTCTCTCTTGTCATAAATTATGACAAGCATCATTTCTCTCCTGTCATAAATTATGACAAGCATCATTTCTCTCTTGTCATAAATTATGACAAGCATCATTTCTCTCTTGTCATAAATTATGACAAGCATCATTTCTCTCTTGTCATAAATTATGACAAGCATCATTTCTCTCTTGTCATAAATTATGACAAGCATCATTTCTCTCCTGTAATAAATTATGACAAGCATAATTTTCTCCTGTCATAAATTATGACAAGCATCATTTCTCTCTTGTCATAAATTATGACAAGCATCATTTCTCTCTTGTCATAAATTATGACAAGCATCATTTCTCTCTTGTCATAAATTATGACAAGCATCATTTCTCTCTTGTCATAAATTATGACAAGCATCATTTCTCTCTTGTCATAAATTATGACAAGCATCATTTCTCTCCTGTCATAAATTATGACAGGCATCATTTCTCTCCTGTCATAAATTATGACAGGCACCATTTCTCTCCTGTCATAAATTATGACAAGCATCATTTCTCTCTGTCATAAATTATGACAAGCATCATTTCTCTCTTGTCATAAATTATGACAAGCATCATTTCTCTCTTGTCATAAATTATGACAAGCATCATTTCTCTCCTGTCATAAATTATGACAAGCACATTTTCTCTCTTGTCATAATTATGACAAGCATCATTTCTCTCTTGTCATAAATTATGACAAGCATCATTTCTCTCCTGTCATAAATTATGACAGGCATCATTTCTCTCCTGTCATAAATTATGACAGGCATCATTTCTCTCCTGTCATAAATTATGACAAGCATCATTTCTCTTCTGTCATAAATTATGACAAGCATCATTTCTCTCTTGTCATAAATTATGACAAGCATCATTTCTCTCTTGTCATAAATTATGACAAGCATCATTTCTCTCTTGTCATAAATTATGACAAGCATCATTTCTCTCTTGTCATAAATTATGACAAGCATAATTTCTCTCCTGTCATAAATTATGACAAGCATCATTTCTCTCTTGTCATAAATTATGACAAGCATCATTTCTCTCTTGTCATAAATTATGACAAGCATCATTTCTCTCCTGTCATTAATTATGACAAGCATCATTTCTCTCTTGTCATAAATTATGACAAGCATCATTTCTCTCTTGTCATAAATTATGACAAGCATCATTTCTCTCTTGTCATAAATTATGACAAGCATCATTTCTCTCCTGTCATAAATTATGACAAGCATCATTTCTCTCTTGTCATAAATTATGACAAGCATCATTTCTCTCTTGTCATAAATTATGACAAGCATCATTTCTCTCTTGTCATAAATTATGACAAGCATCATTTCTCTCCTGTCATAAATTATGACAAGCATCATTTCTCTCTTGTCATAAATTATGACAAGCATCATTTCTCTCTTGTCATAAATTATGACAAGCATCATTTCTCTCTTGTCATAAATTATGACAAGCATCATTTCTCTCCTGTCATAAATTATGACGAGCATCATTTCTCTCTTGTCATAAATTATGACAAGCATCATTTCTCTCTTGTCATAAATTATGACAAGCATCATTTCTCTCCTGTCATAAATTATGACAAGCATCATTTCTCTCCTGTCATAAATTATGACAAGCATCATTTCTCTCTTGTCATAAATTATGACAAGCATCATTTCTCTCTTGTCATAAATTATGACAAGCATCATTTCTCTCTTGTCATAAATTATGACAAGCATCATTTCTCTCCTGTCATAAATTATGACGAGCATCATTTCTCTCTTGTCATAAATTATGACAAGCATCATTTCTCTCTTGTCATAAATTATGACAAGCATCATTTCTCTCCTGTCATAAATTATGACAAGCATCATTTCTCTCCTGTCATAAATTATGACAAGCATCATTTCTCTCTTGTCATAAATTATGACAAGCATCATTTCTCTCTTGTCATAAATTATGACAAGCATCATTTCTCTCCTGTCATAAATTATGACAAGCACATTTTCTCTCTTGTCATATTATGACAAGCATCATTTCTCTCTTGTCATAAATTATGACAAGCATCATTTCTCTCCTGTCATAAATTATGACAGGCATCATTTCTCTCCTGTCATAAATTATGACAGGCATCATTTCTCTCCTGTCATAAATTATGACAAGCATCATTTCTCTTCTGTCATAAATTATGACAAGCATCATTTCTCTCTTGTCATAAATTATGACAAGCATCATTTCTCTCTTGTCATAAATTATGACAAGCATCATTTCTCTCCTGTCATAAATTATGACAAGCACATTTTCTCTCTTGTCATATTATGACAAGCATCATTTCTCTCTTGTCATAAATTATGACAAGCATCATTTCTCTCCTGTCATAAATTATGACAGGCATCATTTCTCTCCTGTCATAAATTATGACAGGCATCATTTCTCTCCTGTCATAAATTATGACAAGCATCATTTCTCTTCTGTCATAAATTATGACAAGCATCATTTCTCTCTTGTCATAAATTATGACAAGCATCATTTCTCTCTTGTCATAAATTATGACAAGCATCATTTCTCTCTTGTCATAAATTATGACAAGCATCATTTCTCTCCTGTCATAAATTATGACAAGCAACATTTCTCTCTTGTCATAAATTATGACAAGCATCATTTCTCTCCTGTAATAAATTATGACAAGCATCATTTCTCTCCTGTAATAAATTATGACAAGCATCATTTTTCTCTTGTCATAAATGATGACAAGCATCATTTCTCTCTTGTCATAAATTATGACAAGCATCATTTCTCTCTTGTCATAAATTATGACAAGCATCATTTCTCTCTTGTCATAAATTATGACAAGCATCATTTCTCTCTTGTCATAAATTATGACAAGCATCATTTCTCTCCTGTCATAAATTATGACAAGCAACATTTCTCTCTTGTCATAAATTATGACAAGCATCATTTCTCTCCTGTAATAAATTATGACAAGCATCATTTCTCTCCTGTAATAAATTATGACAAGCATCATGTTTCTCTTGTCATAAATGATGACAAGCATCATTTCTCTCTTGTCATAAATTATGACAAGCATCATTTCTCTCCTGTCATAAATTATGACAAGCATCATTTCTCTCTTGTCATAAATTATGACAAGCATCATTTCTCTCTTGTCATAAATTATGACAAGCATCATTTCTCTCTTGTCATAAATTATGACAAGCATCATTTCTCTCTTGTCATAAATTATGACAAGCATCATTTCTCTCCTGTCATAAATTATGACAAGCATCATTTCTCTCTTATCATAAATTATGACAAGCATCATTTCTCTCTTGTCATAAATTATGACAAGCATCATTTCTCTCTTGTCATAAATTATGACAAGCATCATTTCTCTCTTGTCATAAATTATGACAAGCATCATTTCTCTCTTGTCATAAATTATGACAAGCATCATTTCTCTCTTGTCATAAATTATGACAAGCATCATTTCTCTCCTGTCATAAATTATGACAAGCATCATTTCTCTCTTGTCATAAATTATGACAAGCATCATTTCTCTCTTGTCATAAATTATGACAAGCATCATTCCTCTCCTGTCATAAATTATGACGAGCATCATTTCTCTCTTGTCATAAATTATGACAAGCATCATTTCTCTCTTGTCATAAATTATGACAAGCATCATTTCTCTCTTGTCATAAATTATGACAAGCATAATTTCTCTCCTGTCATAAATTATGACAAGCATCATTTCTCTCTTGTCATAAATTATGAAGCATCATTTCTCTCTTGTCATAAATTATGACAAGCATCATTTCTCTCCTGTCATAAATTATGACAAGCATCATTTCTCTCTTGTCATAAATTATGACAAGCATCATTTCTCTCTTGTCATAAATTATGACAAGCATCATTTCTCTCTTGTCATAAATTATGACAAGCATCATTTCTCTCTTGTCATAAATTATGACAAGCATCATTTCTCTCCTGTCATAAATTATGACGAGCATCATTTCTCTCTTGTCATAAATTATGACAAGCATCATTTCTCTCTTGTCATAAATTATGACAAGCATCATTTCTCTCCTGTCATAAATTATGACAAGCATCATTTCTCTCCTGTCATAAATTATGACAAGCATCATTTCTCTCTTGTCATAAATTATGACAAGCATCATTTCTCTCTTGTCATAAATTATGACAAGCATCATTTCTCTCCTGTCATAAATTATGACAAGCACATTTTCTCTCTTGTCATATTATGACAAGCATCATTTCTCTCTTGTCATAAATTATGACAAGCATCATTTCTCTCCTGTCATAAATTATGACAGGCATCATTTCTCTCCTGTCATAAATTATGACAGGCATCATTTCTCTCCTGTCATAAATTATGACAAGCATCATTTCTCTTCTGTCATAAATTATGACAAGCATCATTTCTCTCTTGTCATAAATTATGACAAGCATCATTTCTCTCTTGTCATAAATTATGACAAGCATCATTTCTCTCCTGTCATAAATTATGACAAGCACATTTTCTCTCTTGTCATATTATGACAAGCATCATTTCTCTCTTGTCATAAATTATGACAAGCATCATTTCTCTCCTGTCATAAATTATGACAGGCATCATTTCTCTCCTGTCATAAATTATGACAGGCATCATTTCTCTCCTGTCATAAATTATGACAAGCATCATTTCTCTTCTGTCATAAATTATGACAAGCATCATTTCTCTCTTGTCATAAATTATGACAAGCATCATTTCTCTCTTGTCATAAATTATGACAAGCATCATTTCTCTCTTGTCATAAATTATGACAAGCATCATTTCTCTCCTGTCATAAATTATGACAAGCAACATTTCTCTCTTGTCATAAATTATGACAAGCATCATTTCTCTCCTGTAATAAATTATGACAAGCATCATTTCTCTCCTGTAATAAATTATGACAAGCATAATTTTTCTCTTGTCATAAATGATGACAAGCATCATTTCTCTCTTGTCATAAATTATGACAAGCATCATTTCTCTCTTGTCATAAATTATGACAAGCATCATTTCTCTCTTGTCATAAATTATGACAAGCATCATTTCTCTCTTGTCATAAATTATGACAAGCATCATTTCTCTCCTGTCATAAATTATGACAAGCAACATTTCTCTCTTGTCATAAATTATGACAAGCATCATTTCTCTCCTGTAATAAATTATGACAAGCATCATTTCTCTCCTGTAATAAATTATGACAAGCATCATGTTTCTCTTGTCATAAATGATGACAAGCATCATTTCTCTCTTGTCATAAATTATGACAAGCATCATTTCTCTCTTGTCATAAATTATGACAAGCATCATTTCTCTCCTGTCATAAATTATGACAGGCATCATTTCTCTCCTGTCATAAATTATGACAGGCATCATTTCTCTCCTGTCATAAATTATTACAAGCATCATTTCTCTTCTGTCATAAATTATGACAAGCATCATTTCTCTCTTGTCATAAATTATGACAAGCATCATTTCTCTCTTGTCATAAATTATGACAAGCATCATTTCTCTCCTGTCATAAATTATGACAAGCACATTTTCTCTCTTGTCATATTATGACAAGCATCATTTCTCTCTTGTCATAAATTATGACAAGCATCATTTCTCTCCTGTCATAAATTATGACAGGCATCATTTCTCTCCTGTCATAAATTATGACAGGCATCATTTCTCTCCTGTCATAAATTATGACAAGCATCATTTCTCTTCTGTCATAAATTATGACAAGCATCATTTCTCTCTTGTCATAAATTATGACAAGCATCATTTCTCTCTTGTCATAAATTATGACAAGCATCATTTCTCTCCTGTCATAAATTATGACAAGCACATTTTCTCTCTTGTCATATTATGACAAGCATCATTTCTCTCTTGTCATAAATTATGACAAGCATCATTTCTCTCCTGTCATAAATTATGACAGGCATCATTTCTCTCCTGTCATAAATTATGACAGGCATCATTTCTCTCCTGTCATAAATTATGACAAGCATCATTTCTCTTCTGTCATAATTATGACAAGCATCATTTCTCTCTTGTCATAAATTATGACAAGCATCATTTCTCTCTTGTCATAAATTATGACAAGCATCATTTCTCTCTTGTCATAAATTATGACAAGCATCATTTCTCTCCTGTCATAAATTATGACAAGCAACATTTCTCTCTTGTCATAAATTATGACAAGCATCATTTCTCTCCTGTAATAAATTATGACAAGCATCATTTCTCTCCTGTAATAAATTATGACAAGCATCATGTTTCTCTTGTCATAAATGATGACAAGCATCATTTCTCTCTTGTCATAAATTATGACAAGCATCATTTCTCTCTTGTCATAAATTATGACAAGCATCATTTCTCTCTTGTCATAAATTATGACAAGCATCATTTCTCTCCTGTCATAAATTATGACAAGCACATTTCTCTCTTGTCATATTATGACAAGCATCATTTCTCTCTTGTCATAAATTATGACAAGCATCATTTCTCTCCTGTCATAAATTATGACAGGCATCATTTCTCTCCTGTCATAAATTATGACAGGCATCATTTCTCTCCTGTCATAAATTATGACAAGCATCATTTCTCTTCTGTCATAAATTATGACAAGCATCATTTCTCTCTTGTCATAAATTATGACAAGCATCATTTCTCTCTTGTCATAAATTATGACAAGCATCATTTCTCTCTTGTCATAAATTATGACAAGCATCATTTCTCTCCTGTCATGAATTATGACAAGCAACATTTCTCTCTTGTCATAAATTATGACAAGCATCATTTCTCTCCTGTAATAAATTATGACAAGCATCATTTCTCTCCTGTAATAAATTATGACAAGCATAATTTTTCTCTTGTCATAAATGATGACAAGCATCATTTCTCTCTTGTCATAAATTATGACAAGCATCATTTCTCTCTTGTCATAAATTATGACAAGCATCATTTCTCTCTTGTCATAAATTATGACAAGCATCATTTCTCTCTTGTCATAAATTATGACAAGCATCATTTCTCTCCTGTCATAAATTATGACAAGCAACATTTCTCTCTTGTCATAAATTATGACAAGCATCATTTCTCTCCTGTAATAAATTATGACAAGCATCATTTCTCTCCTGTAATAAATTATGACAAGCATCATGTTTCTCTTGTCATAAATGATGACAAGCATCATTTCTCTCTTGTCATAAATTATGACAAGCATCATTTCTCTCTTGTCATAAATTATGACAAGCATCATTTCTCTCTTGTCATAAATTATGACAAGCATCATTTCTCTCTTGTCATAAATTATGACAAGCATCATTTCTCTCTTGTCATAAATTATGACAAGCATCATTTCTCTCTTGTCATAAATTATGACAAGCATCATTTCTCTCCTGTCATAAATTATGACAAGCATCATTTCTCTCTTATCATAAATTATGACAAGCATCATTTCTCTCTTGTCATAAATTATGACAAGCATCATTTCTCTCTTGTCATAAATTATGACAAGCATCATTTCTCTCTTGTCATAAATTATGACAAGCATCATTTCTCTCTTGTCATAAATTATGACAAGCATCATTTCTCTCTTGTCATAAATTATGACAAGCATCATTTCTCTCCTGTCATAAATTATGACAAGCATCATTTCTCTCTTGTCATAAATTATGACAAGCATCATTTCTCTCTTGTCATAAATTATGACAAGCATCATTCCTCTCCTGTCATAAATTATGACGAGCATCATTTCTCTCTTGTCATAAATTATGACAAGCATCATTTCTCTCTTGTCATAAATTATGACAAGCATCATTTCTCTCTTGTCATAAATTATGACAAGCATCATTTCTCTCTTGTCATAAATTATGACAAGCATCATTTCTCTCTTGTCATAAATTATGACAAGCATCATTTCTCTCCTGTCATAAATTATGACAAGCATCATTTCTCTCTTGTCATAAATTATGACAAGCATCATTTCTCTCTTGTCATAAATTATGACAAGCATCATTCCTCTCCTGTCATAAATTATGACGAGCATCATTTCTCTCTTGTCATAAATTATGACAAGCATCATTTCTCTCTTGTCATAAATTATGACAAGCATCATTTCTCTCTTGTCATAAATTATGACAAGCATCAGCTCTCTCTTGTCATAAATTATGACAAGCATCATTTCTCTCTTGTCATAAATTATGACAAGCATAATTTCTCTCTTGTCATAAATTATGACAAGCATCATTTCTCTCTTGTCATAAATTATGACAAGCATCATTTCTCTCTTGTCATAAATTATGACAAGCATCATTTCTCTCTTGTCATAAATTATGACAAGCATCATTTCTCTCTTGTCATAAATTATGACAAGCATCATTTCTCTCCTGTCATAAATTATGACAAGCATCATTTCTCTCTTGTCATAAATTATGACAAGCATCATTTCTCTCCTGTCATAAATTATGACAAGCATCATTTCTCTCTTGTCATAAATTATGACAAGCATCATTTCTCTCTTGTCATAAATTATGACAAGCATCATTTCTCTCTTGTCATAAATTATGACAAGCATCATTTCTCTCTTGTCATAAATTATGACAGGCATCATTTCTCTCTTGTCATAAATTATGACAAGCATCATTTCTTTCCTGTAATATATTATGACAAGCATCATTTCTCTCCTGTAATATATTATGACAAGCATCATTTCTCTCTTGTCATAAATTATGACAAGCATCATTTCTCTCCTGTAATATATTATGACAAGCATCATTTCTCTCTTGTCATAAATTATGACAAGCATCATTTCTCTCTTGTCATAAATTATGACAAGCATCATTTCTCTCTTGTCATAAATTATGACAAGCATCATCTCTCTCTTGTCATAAATTATGACAAGCATCATTTCTCTCTTGTCATAAATTATGACAAGCATCATTTCTCTCCTGTCATAAATTATGACAAGCATCATTTCTCTCTTGTCATAAATTATGACAAGCATCATTTCTCTCTTGTCATAAATTATGACAAGCATCATTTCTCTCCTGTAATATATTATGACAAGCATCATTTCTCTCCTGTAATATATTATGACAAGCATCATTTCCCTCTTGTCATAAATTATGACAAGCATCATTTCTCTTCTGTCATAAATTATGACAAGCATCATTTCTCTCCTGTCATAAATTATGACAAGCATCATTTCTCTCTTGTCATAAATTATGACAAGCATAATTTCTCTCTTGTCATAAATTATGACAAACATCATTTCTCTCTTACAAGCATCATTTCTCTCTTGTCATAAATTATGACAAGCATCATTTCTCTCTTGTCATAAATTATGACAAGCATCATTTCTCTCTTGTCATAAATTATGACAAGCATAATTTCTCTCCTGTCATAAATTATGACAAGCATCATTTCTCTCTTGTCAGAAATTATGACAAGCATCATTTCTCTCTTGTCATAAATTATGACAAGCATCATTTCTCTCCTGTCATAAATTATGACAAGCATCATTTCTCTCTTGTCATAAATTATGACAAGCATCATTTCTCTCTTGTCATAAATTATGACAAGCATCATTTCTCTCTTGTCATAAATTATGACAAGCATCATTTCTCTCTTGTCAAAAATTATGACAAGCATCATTTCTCTCCTGTCATAAATTATGACAAGCATCATTTCTCTCCTGTCATAAATTAAGACAAGCATCATTTCTCTCTTGTCATAAATTATGACAAGCATCATTTCTCTCTTGTCATAAATTATGACAAGCATCATATCTCTCTTGTCATAAATTATGACAAGCATCATTTCTCTCCTGTCATAAATTATGACAAGCATCATTTCTCTCTTGTCATAAATTATGACAAGCATCATTTCTCTCTTGTCATAAATTATGACAAGCATCATTTCTCTCCTGTCATAAATTATGACAAGCATCATTTCTCTCCTGTCATAAATTATGACAAGCATCTTCCTCTCTTGTCATAAATTATGACAAGCATCATTTCTCTTCTGTCATAAATTATGACAAGCATCATTTCTCTCCTGTCATAAATTATGACAAGCATCATTTCTCTCTTGTCATAAATTATGACAAGCATCATTTCTCTCCTGTCATAAATTATGACAAGCATATTTTCTCTCTTGTCATAAATTATGACAAGCATCATTTCTCTCTTGTCATAAATTATGACAAGCATAATTTCTCTCCTGTCATAAATTATGACAGGCATCATTTCTCTCCTGTCATAAATTATGACAAGCATCATTTCTCTCCTGTAATATATTATGACAAGCATCATTTCCCTCTTGTCATAAATTATGACAAGCATCATTTCTCTTCTGTCATAAATTATGACAAGCATCATTTCTCTCCTGTCATAAATTATGACAAGCATCATTTCTCTCTTGTCATAAATTATGACAAGCATAATTTCTCTCTTGTCATAAATTATGACAAGCATCATTTCTCTCTTACAAGCATCATTTCTCTCTTGTCATAAATTATGACAAGCATCATTTCTCTCTTGTCATAAATTATGACAAGCATCATTTCTCTCTTGTCATAAATTATGACAAGCATAATTTCTCTCCTGTCATAAATTATGACAAGCATCATTTCTCTCTTGTCATAAATTATGACAAGCATCATTCTCTCTTGTCATAAATTATGACAAGCATCATTTCTCTCCTGTCATAAATTATGACAAGCATCATTTCTCTCTTGTCATAAATTATGACAAGCATCATTTCTCTCTTGTCATAAATTATGACAAGCATCATTTCTCTCTTGTCATAAATTATGACAAGCATCATTTCTCTCTTGTCAAAATTATGACAAGCATCATTTCTCTCCTGTCATAATTATGACAAGCATCATTTCTCTCCTGTCATAAATTAAGACAAGCATCATTTCTCTCTTGTCATAAATTATGACAAGCATCATTTCTCTCTTGTCATAAATTATGGCAAGCATCATATCTCTCTTGTCATAAATTATGACAAGCATCATTTCTCTCCTGTCATAAATTATGACAAGCATCATTTCTCTCTTGTCATAAATTATGACAAGCATCATTTCTCTCTTGTCATAAATTATGACAAGCATCATTTCTCTCCTGTCATAAATTATGACAAGCATCATTTCTCTCCTGTCATAAATTATGACAAGCATCTTCTCTCTTGTCATAAATTATGACAAGCATCATTTCTCTTCTGTCATAAATTATGACAAGCATCATTTCCAGACAACATCTCTGTCAATAGTTCTGACATAACCGGTTTTGGACAACGTCCCTGTCAATAGTTTTGACATAACCGTTTTTGGACAACGTCCCTGTCAATAGTTTTGACATAACCGTTTTTAGATAGTTTTGACAAAATCGTTTTCAGACAACGTCTCTGTCAATAGTTTTGACAAAATAGTTTCCATACAACGTCCTCTGTCAATAGTTTTGACATAACCGTTTCTAGACAACGTCTCTGTCAATAGTTTTGACATAACCGTTTTGGACAACGTCCCTGTCAATAGTTTTGACATAACCGTTTTTAGATAGTTTTGACGAAATCGTTTTCAGACAACGTCTCTGTCAATAGTTTCGACAAAATAGTTTCCAGACAACGTCTCTGTCAATAGTTTTGACATAACCGTCTTCAGACAACGTCTCTGTTAATAGTTTTGACATAACCGTTTTTGCACAACGTCTCTGTCAATAGTTTTGAAATAACCGTTTTTAGATAGTTTTGACAAAATCGTTTCCAGACAACGTCTTTGTCAATAGTTTTGACACAATCGTTTTTGGACAACCTCTCTGTCAATAGTTTTGACATAATTGTTTTCGGACAACGTCTCTGTCAATAGTTCATAACCGTTTTCAGATAGTTTCGACAAAATCGTTTTCAGACCAACGTCTCTGTCAATAGTATTGTCAAAATAATTTCCAGACAACGTCTCTGTCAATAGTTTTGACATAACCGTTTTTGGACAACGTTCCTGTCAATAGTTTTGACATAACCGTTTTTGGACAACGTCCCTGTCAATAGTTTTGACATAACCGTTTTTAGATAGTTTCGACAAAATCGTTTTCAGACAACGTCTCTGTCAATAGTTTCGACAAAATAGTTTCCAGACAACGTCTCTGTCAATAGTTTTGACATAACCGTTTCTAGACAACGTCTCTGTCAATAGTTTTGACAAAATAATTTCCAGACAACGTCTCTGTCAATAGTTTTGACATAACCGTTTTGGACAACGTCCCTGTCAATAGTTTTGACATAACCGTTTTTGGACAACGTCCCTGTCAATAGTTTTGACATTACCGTTTTTATATAGTTTTGACAAAATCGTTTTCAGACAACGTCTCTGTCAATAGTTTCGACAAAATAGTTTCCAGACAACGTCTCTGTCAATAGTTTTGACAAAGGCGTTTTTGGACAACTTCCCCGTCAATAGTTTTGAAAAAATCGTTTCCAGACAACGTCTCTGTCAATAGTTTTGACAAAATAATTTCCAGACAACGTCTCTGTCAATAGTTTTGACATAACCGTTTTTGGACAACGTCCCTGTCAATAGTTTTGACATAACCGTTTTTGGACAACGTCCCTGTCAATAGTTTTGACATAACCGTTTTTAGCTAGTTTTGACAAAATCGTTTTCAGACAACCTCTCTGTCAATAGTTTCGACAAAATAGTTTCCAGACAACGTCTCTGTCGATAGTTTTGACATAATCGTTTTTGGACAACGTCTTTGTCAATAGTTTTGACATAACCGTTTCTAGACAACGTCTCTGTCAATAGTTTTGACAAAATAATTTCCAGACAACGTCTCTGTCAATAGTTTTGACATAACCGTTTTTGGACAACGTCCCTGTCAATAGTTTTGACATAACCGTTTTTGGACAACGTCCCTGTCAATAGTTTTGACATAACCGTTTTTAGCTAGTTTGACAAAATCGTTTTCAGACAACCTCTCTGTCAATAGTTTCGACAAAATAGTTTCCAGACAACGTCTCTGTCGATAGTTTTGACATAAACGTTTTTGGACAACGTCTTTGTCAATAGTTTTGACATAACCGTTTCTAGACAACGTCTCTGTCAATAGTTTTGACATAACCGTTTTTAGATAGTTTTGACAAAATCGTTTTCAGACAACGTCTCTGTCAATAGTTTCGACAAAATAGTTTCCAGACAACGGTCTCTGTCAATAGTTTTGACATAGGCGTTTTTGGACAACTTCCCCGTCAATAGTTTTGACAAAATCGTTTTCAGACAACGTCTCTGTCAATAGTTTTGACAAAATAATTTCCAGACAACATCTCTGTCAATAGTTCTGACATAACCGGTTTTGGACAACGTCCCTGTCAATAGTTTTGACAAAATAATTTCCAGACAACGTCTCTGTCAAAAGTTTTGACATAACCGTTTTTGGACAACGTCCCTGTCAATAGTTTTGACATAACCGTTTTTGGACAACGTCCCTGTCAATAGTTTTGGCATAACCGTTTTTATATAGTTTTGACAAAATCGTTTTCAGACAACGTCTCTGTCAATAGTTTCGACAAAATAGTTTCCAGACAACGTCTCTGTCAATAGTTTTGACATAACCGTTTTTGCACAACGTCTCTGTCAATAGTTTTGAAATAACCGTTTTTAGATAGTTTTGACAAAATCGTTTCCAGACAACGTCTTTGTCAATAGTTTTGACACAATCGTTTTTGGACAACCTCTCTGTCAATAGTTTTGACATAATCGTTTTCGGACAACGTCTCTGTCAATAGTTTTGACATAACCGTTTTCAGATAGTTTCGACAAAATCGTTTTCAGACAACGTCTCTGTCAATAGTATTGACAAAATAATTTCCAGACAACGTCTCTGTCAATAGTTTTGACATAACCGTTTTTGGACAACGTTCCTGTCAATAGTTTTGACATAACCGTTTTTGGACAACGTCCCTGTCAATAGTTTTGACATAACCGTTTTTAGATAGTTTTGACAAAATCGTTTTCAGACAACGTCTCTGTCAATAGTTTCGACAAAATAGTTTCCAGACAACGTCTCTGTCAATAGTTTTGACATAACCGTTTCTAGACAACGTCTCTGTCAATAGTTTTGACAAAATAATTTCCAGACAACGTCTCTGTCAATAGTTTTGACATAACCGTTTTTGGACAACGTCCCTGTCAATAGTTTTGACATAACCGTTTTTGGACAACGTCCCTGTCAATAGTTTTGACATAACCGTTTTTATATAGTTTTGACAAAATCGTTTTCAGACAACGTCTCTGTCAATAGTTTCGACAAAATAGTTTCCAGACAACGTCTCTGTCAATAGTTTTGACATAGGCGTTTTTGGACAACTTCCCCGTCAATAGTTTTGAAAAAATCGTTTCCAGACAACGTCTCTGTCAATAGTTTTGACAAAATAATTTCCAGACAACGTCTCTGTCAATAGTTTTGACATAACCGTTTTTGGACAACGTCCCTGTCAATAGTTTTGACATAACCGTTTTTGGACAACGTCCCTGTCAATAGTTTTGACATAACCGTTTTTAGCTAGTTTTGACAAAATCGTTTTCAGACAACCTCTCTGTCAATAGTTTCGACAAAATAGTTTTCAGACAACGTCTCTGTCGATAGTTTTGACATAAACGTTTTTGGACAACGTCTTTGCAATAGTTTTGACATAACCGTTTCTAGACAACGTCTCTGTCAATAGTTTTGACATAACCGTTTTTAGATAGTTTTGACAAAATCGTTTTCAGACAACGTCTCTGTCAATAGTTTCGACAAAATAGTTTCCAGACAACGTCTCTGTCAATAGTTTTGACATAGGCGTTTTTGGACAACTTCCCCGTCAATAGTTTTGACAAAATCGTTTTCAGACAACGTCTCTGTCAATAGTTTTGACAAAATAATTTCCAGACAACATCTCTGTCAATAGTTCTGACATAACCGGTTTTGGACAACGTCCCTGTCAATAGTTTTGACAAAATAATTTCCAGACAACGTCTCTGTCAAAAGTTTTGACATAACCGTTTTTGGACAACGTCCCTGTCAATAGTTTTGACATAACCGTTTTTGGACAACGTCCCTGTCAATAGTTTTGACATAACCGTTTTTATATAGTTTTGACAAAATCGTTTTCAGACAACGTCTCTGTCAATAGTTTCGACAAAATAGTTTCCAGACAACGTCTCTGTCAATAGTTTTGACATAACCGTTTTTGCACAACGTCTCTGTCAATAGTTTTGAAATAACCGTTTTTAGATAGTTTTGACAAAATCGTTTCCAGACAACGTCTTTGTCAATAGTTTTGACACAATCGTTTTTGGACAACCTCTCTGTCAATAGTTTTGACATAATCGTTTTCGGACAACGTCTCTGTCAATAGTTTTGACATAACCGTTTTCAGATAGTTTCGACAAAGTCGTTTTCAGACAACGTCTCTGTCAATAGTATTGACAAAATAATTTCTAGACAACGTCTCTGTCAATAGTTTTGACATAACCGTTTTTGGACAACGTTCCTGTCAATAGTTTTGACATAACCGTTTTTGGACAACGTCCCTGTCAATAGTTTTGACATAACCGTTTTTAGATAGTTTTGACAAAATCGTTTTCAGACAACGTCTCTGTCAATAGTTTCGACAAAATAGTTTCCAGACAACGTCTCTGTCAATAGTTTTGACATAACCGTTTCTAGACAACGTCTCTGTCAATAGTTTTGACAAAATAATTTCCAGACAACGTCTCTGTCAATAGTTTTGACATAACCGTTTTTGGACAACGTCCCTGTCAATAGTTTTGACATAACCGTTTTTGGACAACGTCCCTGTCAATAGTTTTGACATAACCGTTTTTATATAGTTTTGACAAAATCGTTTTCAGACAACGTCTCTGTCAATAGTTTCGACAAAATAGTTTCCAGACAACGTCTCTGTCAATAGTTTTGACATAGGCGTTTTTGGACAACTTCCCCGTCAATAGTTTTGAAAAAATCGTTTCCAGACAACGTCTCTGTCAATAGTTTTGACAAAATAATTTCCAGACAACGTCTCTGTCAATAGTTTTGACATAACCGTTTTTGGACAACGTCCCTGTCAATAGTTTTGACATAACCGTTTTTGGACAACGTCCCTGTCAATAGTTTTGACATAACCGTTTTTAGCTAGTTTTGACAAAATCGTTTTCAGACAACCTCTCTGTCAATAGTTTCGACAAAATAGTTTTCAGACAACGTCTCTGTCGATAGTTTTGACATAAACGTTTTTGGACAACGTCTTTGTCAATAGTTTTGACATAACCGTTTCTAGACAACGTCTCTGTCAATAGTTTTGACATAACCGTTTTTAGATAGTTTTGACAAAATCGTTTTCAGACAACGTCTCTGTCAATAGTTTCGACAAAATAGTTTCCAGACAACGTCTCTGTCAATAGTTTTGACATAGGCGTTTTTGGACAACTTCCCCGTCAATAGTTTTGACAAAATCGTTTTCAGACAACGTCTCTGTCAATAGTTTTGACAAAATAATTTCCAGACAACATCTCTGTCAATAGTTCTGACATAACCGGTTTTGGACAACGTCCCTGTCAATAGTTTTGACAAAATAATTTCCAGACAACGTCTCTGTCAAAAGTTTTGACATAACCGTTTTTGGACAACGTCCCTGTCAATAGTTTTGACATAACCGTTTTTGGACAACGTCCCTGTCAATAGTTTTGACATAACCGTTTTTATATAGTTTTGACAAAATCGTTTTCAGACAACGTCTCTGTCAATAGTTTCGACAAAATAGTTTCCAGACAACGTCTCTGTCAATAGTTTTGACATAACCGTTCTTGCACAACGTCTCTGTCAATAGTTTTGAAATAACCGTTTTTAGATAGTTTTGACAAAATCGTTTCCAGACAACGTCTTTGTCAATAGTTTTGACACAATCGTTTTTGGACAACCTCTCTGTCAATAGTTTTGACATAATCGTTTTCGGACAACGTCTCTGTCAATAGTTTTGACATAACCGTTTTCAGATAGTTTCGACAAAGTCGTTTTCAGACAACGTCTCTGTCAATAGTATTGACAAAATAATTTCTAGACAACGTCTCTGTCAATAGTTTTGACATAACCGTTTTTGGACAACGTTCCTGTCAATAGTTTTGACATAACCGTTTTTGGACAACGTCCCTGTCAATAGTTTTGACATAACCGTTTTTAGATAGTTTTGACAAAATCGTTTTCAGACAACGTCTCTGTCAATAGTTTCGACAAAATAGTTTCCAGACAACGTCTCTGTCAATAGTTTTGACATAACCGTTTCTAGACAACGTCTCTGTCAATAGTTTTGACAAAATAATTTCCAGACAACGTCTCTGTCAATAGTTTTGACATAACCGTTTTTGGACAACGTCCCTGTCAATAGTTTTGACATAACCGTTTTTGGACAACGTCCCTGTCAATAGTTTTGACATAACCGTTTTTATATAGTTTTGACAAAATCGTTTTCAGACAACGTCTCTGTCAATAGTTTCGACAAAATAGTTTCCAGACAACGTCTCTGTCAATAGTTTTGACATAGGCGTTTTTGGACAACTTCCCCGTCAATAGTTTTGAAAAAATCGTTTCCAGACAACGTCTCTGTCAATAGTTTTGACAAAATAATTTCCAGACAACGTCTCTGTCAATAGTTTTGACATAACCGTTTTTGGACAACGTCCCTGTCAATAGTTTTGACATAACCGTTTTTGGACAACGTCCCTGTCAATAGTTTTGACATAACCGTTTTTAGCTAGTTTTGACAAAATCGTTTTCAGACAACCTCTCTGTCAATAGTTTCGACAAAATAGTTTTCAGACAACGTCTCTGTCGATAGTTTTGACATAAACGTTTTTGGACAACGTCTTTGTCAATAGTTTTGACATAACCGTTTCTAGACAACGTCTCTGTCAATAGTTTTGACATAACCGTTTTTAGATAGTTTTGACAAAATCGTTTTCAGACAACGTCTCTGTCAATAGTTTCGACAAAATAGTTTCCAGACAACGTCTCTGTCAATAGTTTTGACATAGGCGTTTTTGGACAACTTCCCCGTCAATAGTTTTGACAAAATCGTTTTCAGACAACGTCTCTGTCAATAGTTTTGACAAAATAATTTCCAGACAACATCTCTGTCAATAGTTCTGACATAACCGGTTTTGGACAACGTCCCTGTCAATAGTTTTGACAAAATAATTTCCAGACAACGTCTCTGTCAAAAGTTTTGACATAACCGTTTTTGGACAACGTCCCTGTCAATAGTTTTGACATAACCGTTTTTGGACAACGTCCCTGTCAATAGTTTTGACATAACCGTTTTTATATAGTTTTGACAAAATCGTTTTCAGACAACGTCTCTGTCAATAGTTTCGACAAAATAGTTTCCAGACAACGTCTCTGTCAATAGTTTTGACATAACCGTTTTTGCACAACGTCTCTGTCAATAGTTTTGAAATAACCGTTTTTAGATAGTTTTGACAAAATCGTTTCCAGACAACGTCTTTGTCAATAGTTTTGACACAATCGTTTTTGGACAACCTCTCTGTCAATAGTTTTGACATAATCGTTTTCGGACAACGTCTCTGTCAATAGTTTTGACATAACCGTTTTCAGATAGTTTCGACAAAGTCGTTTTCAGACAACGTCTCTGTCAATAGTATTGACAAAATAATTTCCAGACAACGTCTCTGTCAATAGTTTTGACATAACCGTTTTTGGACAACGTTCCTGTCAATAGTTTTGACATAACCGTTTTTGGACAACGTCCCTGTCAATAGTTTTGACATAACCGTTTTTAGATAGTTTTGACAAAATCGTTTTCAGACAACGTCTCTGTCAATAGTTTCGACAAAATAGTTTCCAGACAACGTCTCTGTCAATAGTTTTGACATAGGCGTTTTTGGACAACTTCCCCGTCAATAGTTTTGACAAAATCGTTTTCAGACAACGTCTCTGTCAATAGTTTTGACAAAATAATTTCCAGACAACATCTCTGTCAATAGTTCTGACATAACCGGTTTTGGACAACGTCCCTGTCAATAGTTTTGACAAAATAATTTCCAGACAACGTCTCTGTCAAAAGTTTTGACATAACCGTTTTTGGACAACGTCCCTGTCAATAGTTTTGACATAACCGTTTTTGGACAACGTCCCTGTCAATAGTTTTGACATAACCGTTTTTATATAGTTTTGACAAAATCGTTTTCAGACAACGTCTCTGTCAATAGTTTCGACAAAATAGTTTCCAGACAACGTCTCTGTCAATAGTTTTGACATAACCGTTTTTGCACAACGTCTCTGTCAATAGTTTTGAAATAACCGTTTTTAGATAGTTTTGACAAAATCGTTTCCAGACAACGTCTTTGTCAATAGTTTTGACACAATCGTTTTTGGACAACCTCTCTGTCAATAGTTTTGACATAATCGTTTTCGGACAACGTCTCTGTCAATAGTTTTGACATAACCGTTTTCAGATAGTTTCGACAAAGTCGTTTTCAGACAACGTCTCTGTCAATAGTATTGACAAAATAATTTCCAGACAACGTCTCTGTCAATAGTTTTGACATAACCGTTTTTGGACAACGTTCCTGTCAATAGTTTTGACATAACCGTTTTTGGACAACGTCCCTGTCAATAGTTTTGACATAACCGTTTTTAGATAGTTTTGACAAAATCGTTTTCAGACAACGTCTCTGTCAATAGTTTCGACAAAATAGTTTCCAGACAACGTCTCTGTCAATAGTTTTGACATAACCGTTTCTAGACAACGTCTCTGTCAATAGTTTTGACAAAATAATTTCCAGACAACGTCTCTGTCAATAGTTTTGACATAACCGTTTTTGGACAACGTCCCTGTCAATAGTTTTGACATAACCGTTTTTGGACAACGTCCCTGTCAATAGTTTTGACATAACCGTTTTTATATAGTTTTGACAAAATAGTTTTCAGACAACGTCTCTGTCAATAGTTTTGACATAACCGTTTTTGCACAACGTCTCTGTCAATAGTTTTGAAATAACCGTTTTTAGATAGTTTTGACAAAATCGTTTCCAGACAACGTCTTTGTCAATAGTTTTGACACAATCGTTTTTGGACAACCTCTCTGTCAATAGTTTTGACATAATCGTTTTCGGACAACGTCTCTGTCAATAGTTTTGACATAACCGTTTTCAGATAGTTTCGACAAAGTCGTTTTCAGACAACGTCTCTGTCAATAGTTTCGACAAAATAGTTTCCAGACAACGTCTCTGTCAATAGTTTTGACATAACCGTTTCTAGACAACGTCTCTGTCAATAGTTTTGACAAAATAATTTCCAGACAACGTCTCTGTCAATAGTTTTGACATAACCGTTTTTGGACAACGTCCCTGTCAATAGTTTTGACATAACCGTTTTTGGACAACGTCCCTGTCAATATTTTTGACATAACCGTTTTTATATAGTTTTGACAAAATCGTTTTCAGACAACGTCTCTGTCAATAGTTTCGACAAAATAGTTTCCAGACAACGTCTCTGTCAATAGTTTTGACATAGGCGTTTTTGGACAACTTCCCCGTCAATAGTTTTGAAAAAATCGTTTCCAGACAACGTCTCTGTCAATAGTTTTGACAAAATAATTTCCAGACAACGTCTCTGTCAATAGTTTTGACATAACCGTTTTTGGACAACGTCCCTGTCAATAGTTTTGACATAACCGTTTTTGGACAACGTCCCTGTCAATAGTTTTGACATAACCGTTTTTAGCTAGTTTTGACAAAATCGTTTTCAGACAACCTCTCTGTCAATAGTTTCGACAAAATAGTTTCCAGACAACGTCTCTGTCGATAGTTTTGACATAAACGTTTTTGGACAACGTCTTTGTCAATAGTTTTGACATAACCGTTTCTAGACAACGTCTCTGTCAATAGTTTTGACATAACCGTTTTTAGATAGTTTTGACAAAATCGTTTTCAGACCACGTCTCTGTCAATAGTTTCGACAAAATAGTTTCCAGACAACGTCTCTGTCAATAGTTTTGACATAGGCGTTTTTGGACAACTTCCCCGTCAATAGTTTTGACAAAATCGTTTTCAGACAACGTCTCTGTCAATAGTTTTGACAAAATAATTTCCAGACAACATCTCTGTCAATAGTTCTGACATAACCGGTTTTGGACAACGTCCCTGTCAATAGTTTTGACAAAATAATTTCCAGACAACGTCTCTGTCAATAGTTTTGACATAACCGTTTTTGGACAACGTCCCTGTCAATAGTTTTGACATAACCGTTTTTGGACAACGTCCCTGTCAATAGTTTTGACATAACCGTTTTTATATAGTTTTGACAAAATCGTTTTCAGACAACGTCTCTGTCAATAGTTTCGACAAAATAGTTTCCAGACAACGTCTCTGTCAATAGTTTTGACATAACCGTTTTTGCACAACGTCTCTGTCAATAGTTTTGAAATAACCGTTTTTAGATAGTTTTGACAAAATCGTTTCCAGACAACGTCTTTGTCAATAGTTTTGACACAATCGTTTTTGGACAACCTCTCTGTCAATAGTTTTGACATAATCGTTTTCGGACAACGTCTCTGTCAATAGTTTTGACATAACCGTTTTCAGATAGTTTCGACAAAATCGTTTTCAGACAACGTCTCTGTCAATAGTATTGACAAAATAATTTCCAGACAACGTCTCTGTCAATAGTTTTGACATAACCGTTTTTGGACAACGTTCCTGTCAATAGTTTTGACATAACCGTTTTTGGACAACGGTCCTGTCAATAGTTTTGACATAACCGTTTTTAGATAGTTTTGACAAAATCGTTTTCAGACAACGTCTCTGTCAATAGTTTCGACAAAATAGTTTCCAGACAACGTCTCTGTCAATAGTTTTGACATAACCGTTTCTAGACAACGTCTCTGTCAATAGTTTTTGCAAAATAATTTCCAGACAACGTCTCTGTCAATAGTTTTGACATAACCGTTTTTGGACAACGTCCCTGTCAATAGTTTTGACATAACCGTTTTTGGACAACGTCCCTGTCAATAGTTTTGACATAACCGTTTTTATATAGTTTTGACAAAATCGTTTTCAGACAACGTCTCTGTCAAAAGTTTCGACAAAATAGTTTCCAGACAACGTCTCTGTCAATAGTTTTGACATAGGCGTTTTTGGACAACTTCCCCGTCAATAGTTTTGAAAAAATCGTTTCCAGACAACGTCTCTGTCAATAGTTTTGACAAAATAATTTCCAGACAACGTCTCTGTCAATAGTTTTGACAAAATAATTTCCAGACAACGTCTCTGTCAATAGTTTTGACATAACCGTTTTTGGACAACGTCCCTGTCAATAGTTTTGACATAACCGTTTTTGGACAACGTCCCTGTCAATATTTTTGACATAACCGTTTTTATATAGTTTTGACAAAATCGTTTTCAGACAACGTCTCTGTCAATAGTTTCGACAAAATAGTTTCCAGACAACGTCTCTGTCAATAGTTTTGACATAGGCGTTTTTGGACAACTTCCCCGTCAATAGTTTTGAAAAAATCGTTTCCAGACAACGTCTCTGTCAATAGTTTTGACAAAATAATTTCCAGACAACGTCTCTGTCAATAGTTTTGACATAACCGTTTTTGGACAACGTCCCTGTCAATAGTTTTGACATAACCGTTTTTGGACAACGTCCCTGTCAATAGTTTTGACATAACCGTTTTTAGCTAGTTTTGACAAAATCGTTTTCAGACAACCTCTCTGTCAATAGTTTCGACAAAATAGTTTCCAGACAACGTCTCTGTCGATAGTTTTGACATTAACGTTTTTGGACAACGTCTTTGTCAATAGTTTTGACATAACCGTTTCTAGACAACGTCTCTGTCAATAGTTTTGACATAACCGTTTTTAGATAGTTTTGACAAAATCGTTTTCAGACAACGTCTCTGTCAATAGTTTCGACAAAATAGTTTCCAGACAACGTCTCTGTCAATAGTTTTGACATAGGCGTTTTTGGACAACTTCCCCGTCAATAGTTTTGACAAAATCGTTTTCAGACAACGTCTCTGTCAATAGTTTTGACAAAATAATTTCCAGACAACATCTCTGTCAATAGTTCTGACATAACCGGTTTTGGACAACGTCCCTGTCAATAGTTTTGACAAAATAATTTCCAGACAACGTCTCTGTCAATAGTTTTGACATAACCGTTTTTGGACAACGTCCCTGTCAATAGTTTTGACATAACCGTTTTTGGACAACGTCCCTGTCAATAGTTTTGACATAACCGTTTTTATATAGTTTTGACAAAATCGTTTTCAGACAACGTCTCTGTCAATAGTTTCGACAAAATAGTTTCCAGACAACGTCTCTGTCAATAGTTTTGACATAACCGTTTTTGCACAACGTCTCTGTCAATAGTTTTGAAATAACCGTTTTTAGATAGTTTTGACAAAATCGTTTCCAGACAACGTCTTTGTCAATAGTTTTGACACAATCGTTTTTGGACAACCTCTCTGTCAATAGTTTTGACATAATCGTTTTCGGACAACGTCTCTGTCAATAGTTTTGACATAACCGTTTTCAGATAGTTTCGACAAAATCGTTTTCAGACAACGTCTCTGTCAATAGTATTGACAAAATAATTTCCAGACAACGTCTCTGTCAATAGTTTTGACATAACCGTTTTTGGACAACGTTCCTGTCAATAGTTTTGACATAACCGTTTTTGGACAACGGTCCTGTCAATAGTTTTGACATAACCGTTTTTAGATAGTTTTGACAAAATCGTTTTCAGACAACGTCTCTGTCAATAGTTTCGACAAAATAGTTTCCAGACAACGTCTCTGTCAATAGTTTTGACATAACCGTTTCTAGACAACGTCTCTGTCAATAGTTTTTGCAAAATAATTTCCAGACAACGTCTCTGTCAATAGTTTTGACATAACCGTTTTTGGACAACGTCCCTGTCAATAGTTTTGACATAACCGTTTTTGGACAACGTCCCTGTCAATAGTTTTGACATAACCGTTTTTATATAGTTTTGACAAAATCGTTTTCAGACAACGTCTCTGTCAATAGTTTCGACAAAATAGTTTCCAGACAACGTCTCTGTCAATAGTTTTGACATAGGCGTTTTTGGACAACTTCCCCGTCAATAGTTTTGAAAAAATCGTTTCCAGACAACGTCTCTGTCAATAGTTTTGACAAAATAATTTCCAGACAACGTCTCTGTCAATAGTTTTGACATAACCGTTTTTGGACAACGTCCCTGTCAATAGTTTTGACATAACCGTTTTTGGACAACGTCCCTGTCAATAGTTTTGACATAACCGTTTTTAGCTAGTTTTGACAAAATCGTTTTCAGACAACCTCTCTGTCAATAGTTTCGACAAAATAGTTTCCAGACAACGTCTCTGTCGATAGTTTTGACATAAACGTTTTTGGACAACGTCTTTGTCAATAGTTTTGACATAACCGTTTCTAGACAACGTCTCTGTCAATAGTTTTGACATAACCGTTTTTAGATAGTTTTGACAAAATCGTTTTCAGACAACGTCTCTGTCAATAGTTTCGACAAAATAGTTTCCAGACAACGTCTCTGTCAATAGTTTTGACATAGGCGTTTTTGGACAACTTCCCCGTCAATAGTTTTGACAAAATCGTTTTCAGACAACGTCTCTGTCAATAGTTTTGACAAAATAATTTCCAGACAACATCTCTGTCAATAGTTCTGACATAACCGGTTTTGGACAACGTCCCTGTCAATAGTTTTGACAAAATAATTTCCAGACAACGTCTCTGTCAATAGTTTTGACATAACCGTTGTTGGACAACGTCCCTGTCAATAGTTTTGACATAACCGTTTTTGGACAACGTCCCTGTCAATAGTTTTGACATAACCGTTTTTATATAGTTTTGACAAAATCGTTTTCAGACAACGTCTCTGTCAATAGTTTCGACAAAATAGTTTCCAGACAACGTCTCTGTCAATAGTTTTGACATAACCGTTTTTGCACAACGTCTCTGTCAATAGTTTTGAAATAACCGTTTTTAGATAGTTTTGACAAAATCGTTTCCAGACAACGTCTTTGTCAATAGTTTTGACACAATCGTTTTTGGACAACCTCTCTGTCAATAGTTTTGACATAATCGTTTTGGACAACGACCCTGTCAATAGTTTTGACATAACCGTTTTCAGACAACGTCTCTGTCAATAGTTTTGACAAAATAATTTCCAGACAACGTCTCTGTCAATAGTTTTGACATAACCGTTTTTGGACAACGTCCCTGTCAATAGTTTTGACATAACCGTTTTTGGACAACGTTCCTCCAATAGTTTTGACATAACCGTTTTTGGACAACGTTCCTGTCAATAGTTTTGACATAACCGTTTTCAGACAACGTCTCTGTCAATAGTTTTGACATAACCGTTTTTAGATAGTTTTGACATAACCGTTTTCGGACAACGTATCTGTCAATAGTTTCGACATAACCGTTTTCGGACAACGTCTCTTCAATAGTTTTGACATAACCGTTTTTGGACAACTTTCCTGTCAATAGTTTTGACATAACCGTTTTCAGACAACGTCTCTGTCAATAGTTTTGACACAACCGTTTTTAGATAATTTTGACAAAATCGTTTTCAGACAACGTCTCTGTCAATAGTTTTGACGAAATAGTTTTTGGACAACGTCCCTGTCAATAGTTTTGACATAACCATTTTCAGACAACGTCTCTGTCAATAGTTTTGACATAACCGTTTTTGGACAACTTCCCTGTCAATAGTTTTGACATAACCGTTTTCAGACAACGTCTCTGTCGATAGTTTTGACAAAATCGTTTTCATCGTTTCCAGACAACGTCTTTGTCAATAGTTTTGACATAACCGTTTCTAGACAACGTCTCTGTCAATAGTTTCGACATAACCGTTTTTGCACAACGTCTCTGTCAATATTTTTGACATAACCGTTTTTAGATAGTTTTGACAAAATCGTTTCCAGACAACGTCCCTGTCAATAGTTTTGACATAATCGTTTTTGGACAACGTCCCTGTCAATAGTTTTGACATAACCGTTTTTGGACAACGTTCCTGTCAATAGTTTTGACATAACCGTTTTTAGATAGTTTCGACAAAATAGTTTCCAGACAACGTCTCTGTCAATAGTTTTGACATAACCGTTTTTGCACAACGTCTCTGTCAATAGTTTTGAAATAACCGTTTTTAGATAGTTTTGACAAAATCGTTTCCAGACAACGTCTTTGTCAATAGTTTTGACACAATCGTTTTTGGACAACCTCTCTGTCAATAGTTTTGACATAATCGTTTTGGACAACGACCCTGTCAATAGTTTTGACATAACCGTTTTCAGACAACGTCTCTGTCAATAGTTTTGACAAAATAATTTCCAGACAACGTCTCTGTCAATAGTTTTGACATAACCGTTTTTGGACAACGTCCCTGTCAATAGTTTTGACATAACCGTTTTTGGACAACGTTCCTCCAATAGTTTTGACATAACCGTTTTTGGACAACGTTCCTGTCAATAGTTTTGACATAACCGTTTTCAGACAACGTCTCTGTCAATAGTTTTGACATAACCGTTTTTAGATAGTTTTGACATAACCGTTTTCGGACAACGTATCTGTCAATAGTTTCGACATAACCGTTTTCGGACAACGTCTCTTCAATAGTTTTGACATAACCGTTTTTGGACAACTTTCCTGTCAATAGTTTTGACATAACCGTTTTCAGACAACGTCTCTGTCAATAGTTTTGACACAACCGTTTTTAGATAATTTTGACAAAATCGTTTTCAGACAACGTCTCTGTCAATAGTTTTGACGAAATAGTTTTTGGACAACGTCCCTGTCAATAGTTTTGACATAACCATTTTCAGACAACGTCTCTGTCAATAGTTTTGACATAACCGTTTTTGGACAACTTCCCTGTCAATAGTTTTGACATAACCGTTTTCAGACAACGTCTCTGTCGATAGTTTTGACAAAATCGTTTTCATCGTTTCCAGACAACGTCTTTGTCAATAGTTTTGACATAACCGTTTCTAGACAACGTCTCTGTCAATAGTTTCGACATAACCGTTTTTGCACAACGTCTCTGTCAATATTTTTGACATAACCGTTTTTAGATAGTTTTGACAAAATCGTTTCCAGACAACGTCCCTGTCAATAGTTTTGACATAATCGTTTTTGGACAACGTCCCTGTCAATAGTTTTGACATAACCGTTTTTGGACAACGTTCCTGTCAATAGTTTTGACATAACCGTTTTTAGATAGTTTCGACAAAATAATTTCCAGACAACGTCTCTGTCAATAGTTTTGACATAGGCGTTTTTGGACAACTTCCCCGTCGATAGTTTTGACAAAATCGTTTTCAGACAACGTCTCTGTCAATAGTTTTGACATAACCGTTTTTGGACAACGTCCCTGACAATAGTTTTGACATAACCGTTTTTGGACAACGTCCCTGTCAATAGTTTTGACATAACCATTTTTGGACAACGTCCCTGTCAATAGTTTTTACATAACCGTTTTTAGATAGTTTTACAAAATCGTTTTCAGACAACGTCTCTGTCAATAGTTTTGACAAAATAGTTTCCAGACAACGTCTCTGTCGATAGTTTTCACATAACCGTTTTTGGACAACGTCTTTGTCAATAGTTTTGACATAACCGTTTTTGGACAACGTCCCTGTCAATAGTTTTGACATAACCGTTTTTAGATAGTTTTGACAAAATCGTTTTCAGACAACGTCTCTGTCAATAGTTTCGACAAAATAGTTTCCAGACAACGTCTCTGTCAATAGTTTTGACATAACCGTTTCTAGACAACGTCTCTGTCAATAGTTTTTGCAAAATAATTTCCAGACAACGTCTCTGTCAATAGTTTTGACATAACCGTTTTTGGACAACGTCCCTGTCAATAGTTTTGACATAATCGTTTTTGGACAACGTCCCTGTCAATAGTTTTGACATAACCGTTTTTGGACAACGTCCCTGTCAATAGTTTTGACATAACCGTTTTTAGATAGTTTTACAAAATCGTTTTCAGACAACGTCTCTGTCAATAGTTTTGACAAAATAGTTTCCAGACAACGTCTCTGTCGATAGTTTTCACATAACCGTTTTTGGACAACGTCTTTGTCAATAGTTTTGACATAACCGTTTTTGGACAACGTCCCTGTCAATAGTTTTGACATAACCGTTTTTAGATAGTTTTGACAAAATCGTTTTCAGACAACGTCTCTGTCAATAGTTTCGACAAAATAGTTTCCAGACAACGTCTCTGTCAATAGTTTTGACATAACCGTTTCTAGACAACGTCTCTGTCAATAGTTTTTGCAAAATAATTTCCAGACAACGTCTCTGTCAATAGTTTTGACATAACCGTTTTTGGACAACGTCCCTGTCAATAGTTTTGACATAACCGTTTTTGGACAACGTCCCTGTCAATAGTTTTGACATAACCGTTTTTATATAGTTTTGACAAAATCGTTTTCAGACAACGTCTCTGTCAATAGTTTCGACAAAATAGTTTCCAGACAACGTCTCTGTCAATAGTTTTGACATAGGCGTTTTTGGACAACTTCCCCGTCAATAGTTTTGAAAAAATCGTTTCCAGACAACGTCTCTGTCAATAGTTTTGACAAAATAATTTCCAGACAACGTCTCTGTCAATAGTTTTGACATAACCGTTTTTGGACAACGTCCCTGTCAATAGTTTTGACATAACCGTTTTTGGACAACGTCCCTGTCAATAGTTTTGACATAACCGTTTGAGATAGTTTTGACAAAATCGTTTTCAGACAACGTCTCTGTCAATAGTTTCGACAAAATAGTTTCCATACAACGTCTCTGTCGATAGTTTTGACATAACCGTTTTTGGACAACGTCTTTGTCAATAGTTTTGACATAACCGTTTCTAGACAACGTCTCTGTCAATAGTTTTGACATAACCGTTTTTGGACAACGTCCCTGTCAATAGTTTTGACATAACCGTTTTTAGATAGTTTTGACGAAATCGTTTTCAGACAACGTCTCTGTCAATAGTTTCGACAAAATAGTTTCCAGGCAACGTCTCTGTCAATAGTTTTGACATAGGCGTTTTTGGACAACTTCCCCGTCAATAGTTTTGACAAAATCGTTTTCAGACAACGTCTCTGTCAATAGTTTTGACAAAATAATTTCCAGACAACGTCTCTGTCAATAGTTTTGACATAACCGTTTTTGGACAACGTCCCTGTCAATAGTTTTGACAAAATCGTTTTCAGACAACGTCTCTGTCAATAGTTTTGACAAAATAATTTCCAGACAACGTCTCTGTCAATAGTTTTGACATAGGCGTTTTTGGACAACTTCCCTGTCAATAGTTTTGACAAAATCGTTTCCAGACAACGTCTTTGTCAATAGTTTTGACATAACCGTTTTTGGACAACCTCTCTGTCAATAGTTTTGACATAACCGTTTTCGGACAACGTCTCTGTCAATAGTTTTGACATAACCGTTTTTGGACAACGTTTCTCCAATAGTTTTGACATAACCGTTTTTGGACAACGTTCCTGTCAATAGTTTTGACATAACCGTTTTCAGACAACGTCTCTGTCAATAGTTTTGACATAACCGTTTTTAGATAGTTTTGACATAACCGTTTTCGGACAACGTATCTGTCAATAGTTTCGACATAACCGTTTTCGGACAACGTCTCTTCAATAGTTTTGACATAACCGTTTTTGGACAACTTTCCTGTCAATAGTTTTGACATAACCGTTTTCAGACAACGTCTCTGTCAATAGTTTTGACACAACCGTTTTTAGATAATTTTGACAAAATCGTTTTCAGACAACGTCTCTGTCAATAGTTTTGACGAAATAGTTTTTGGACAACGTCCCTGTCAATAGTTTTGACATAACCATTTTCAGACAACGTCTCTGTCAATAGTTTTGACATAACCGTTTTTGGACAACTTCCCTGTCAATAGTTTTGACATAACCGTTTTCAGACAACGTCTCTGTCGATAGTTTTGACAAAATCGTTTTCATCGTTTCCAGACAACGTCTTTGTCAATAGTTTTGACATAACCGTTTCTAGACAACGTCTCTGTCAATAGTTTCGACATAACCGTTTTTGCACAACGTCTCTGTCAATAGTTTTGACATAACCGTTTTTAGATAGTTTTGACAAAATCGTTTCCAGACAACGTCCCTGTCAATAGTTTTGACATAATCGTTTTTGGACAACGTCCCTGTCAATAGTTTTGACATAACCGTTTTTGGACAACGTCCCTGTCAATAGTTTTGACATAACCGTTTTTAGATAGTTTCGACAAAATAATTTCCAGACAACGTCTCTGTCAATAGTTTTGACAAATTTGTTTTCAGACAACGTCTCTGTCAATAGTTCTGACAAAATAATTTCCAGACAACGTCTCTGTCAATAGTTTTGACATAACCGTTTTTGGACAACGTCTTTGTCAATAGTTTTGACATAACCGTTTCTAGACAACGTCTCTGTCAATAGTTTTGACATAATCGTTTTCAGACAACGTCTTTGTCAATAGTTTTGACATAACCGTTTTTAGATAGTTTTACAAAATCGTTTTCAGACAACGTCTCTGTCAATAGTTTTGACAAAATAGTTTCCAGACAACGTCTTTGTCAATAGTTTTGACATAACCGTTTCTAGACAACGTCTCTGTCAATAGTTTTGACATAATCGTTTTCGGAAAACGTCTCTGTCGATAGTTTTGACATAACCGTTTTTAGATAGTTTCGACAAAATCGTTTTCAGACAACGTCTCTGTCAATAGCTTTGACAAAATAATTTCCAGACAACGTCTCTGTCAATAGTTTTGACATAACCGTTTTCGGACAACGGTTCTGTCAATGGTTTTGACAAAATGGTTTTTGGACAACGTCCCTGTCAATAGTTTTGACATAACCGTTTTGGACAACGACCCTGTCAATAGTTTTGACATAACCGTTTTTAGATAGTTTTGACAAAATCGTTTTCAGACAACGTCTCTGTCAATAGTTCCGACAAAATAGTCTCCAGACAACGTCTCTGTTAACAGTTTTGACATAGGCGTTTTTGGACAACTTCCCCGTCAATAGTTTTGACAAAATCGTTTTCAGACAACGTCTCTGTCAATAGTTTTGACAAAATAATTTCCAGACAACGTCTCTGTCAATAGTTTTGACATAACCGTTTTTGGACAACGTCCCCGTCAATAGTTTTGACATAGTCGTTTTTAGATAGTTTTGACAAAATCGTTTTCAGACAACGTCTCTGTCAATAGTTTTGACAAAACAGTTTCCAGACAACGTCTCTGTCAATAGTTCTGACATTGGCGTTTTTGGACAACTTCCCTGTCAATAGTTTTGACATAACCGTTTTTAGCTAGTTTTGACAAAATCGTTTCCAGACAACGTCTTTGTCAATAGTTTTGACATAACCGTTTTTGGACAACCTCTCTGTCAATAGTTTTGACATAACCGTTTCCGGACAACGTCTCTGTCAATAGTTTTGACATAACCATTTTTAGATAGTTTTGACAAAATCGTTTTCAGAAAACGTCTCTGTCAATAGTTTTGACAAAATAATTTCCAGACAACGTCTCTGTCAATAGTTTTGACATAGGCGTTTTTGGAAAACTTCCCCGTCAATAGTTTTGACATAACCGTTTTTGGACAACGTCCCTGTCAATAGTTTTGACATAACCATTTTCAGACAACGTCCCTGTCAATAGTTTTGACGAAATCGTTTTCATCGTTTCCAGACAACGTCTTTGTCAATAGTTTTGACATAACCGTTTTTGGACAACCTCTCTGTCAATAGTTTTGACATAACCGTTTTCGGACAACGTCTCTATCAATAGTTTTGACATAACCGTTTTTAGATAGTTTTGACAAAATCGTTTTCAGACAACGTCTCTGTCAATAGTTCTGACATAACCGTTGTCGGACAACGTCTCTGTCAATAGTTTTGACATAACCGTTTTTGGACAACGTCCCTGTCAATAGTTTTGACAAAATCGTTTTTGGACAACCTCTCTGTCAATAGTTTTGACATAACCGTTTTCGGACAACGTCTCTAT
The DNA here is from genome assembly GCA_964036275.1 of Litoditis marina. Taxonomy (NCBI): domain Eukaryota; kingdom Metazoa; phylum Nematoda; class Chromadorea; order Rhabditida; family Rhabditidae; genus Litoditis; species Litoditis marina. The sequence goes on from CAXIWQ010000246.1 coordinate 85,325, forward strand.
CAATAGTTTTGACATAACCGTTTTTAGATAGTTTTGACAAAATTGTTTCCAGACAACGTCTCTGTCAATAGTTTTGACATAACCGTTTTCGGACAACGTCTCTGTCAATAGTTTTGACATAACCGTTTTTGGACAACGTCCCTGTCAATAGTTTTGACAAAATCGTTTCCAGACAACGTCTTTGCCAATAGTTTTGACATAACCGTTTTCGGACAACCTCTCTGTCAATAGTTTTGACATAACCGTTTTCGGACAACGTCTCTGTCAATAGTTTTGACATAACCGTTTTCAGATAGTTTTGACAAATTTGTTTTCAGACAACGTCTCTGTCAATAGTTCTGACAAAATAATTTCCAGACAACGTCTCTGTCGATAGTTTTCACATAACCGTTTTTGGACAACGTCTTTGTCAATAGTTTTGACATAACCGTTTCTAGACAACGTCTCTGTCAATAGTTTTGACATAATCGTTTTCAGACAACGTCTCTGTCAATAGTTTTGACATAACCGTTTTTAGATAGTTTCGACAAAATCGTTTTCAGACAACGTCTCTGTCAATAGTTTTGACAAAATAATTTCCAGACAACGTCTCTGTCAATAGTTTTGACATAACCGTTTCTAGACAACGTCTCTGTCAATAGTTTTGACATAATCGTTTTCAGACAACGTCTCTGTCAATAGTTTTGACATAACCGTTTTTAGATAGTTTCGACAAAATCGTTTTCAGACAACGTCTCTGTCAATAGTTTTGACAAAATAATTTCCAGACAACGGTTCTGTCAATAGTTTTGACAAAATGGTTTTTGGACAACGTCCCTGTCAATAGTTTTGACATAACCGTTTTGGACAACGACCCTGTCAATAGTTTTGACATAACCGTTTTTAGATAGTTTTGACAAAATCGTTTTCAGACAATGTCTCTGTCAATAGTTTCGACAAAATAGTCTCCAGACAACGTCTCTGTCAATAGTTTTGACATAGGCGTTTTTGGACAACTTTCCCGTCAATAGTTTTGACAAAATCGTTTTCAGACAACGTCTCTGTCAATAGTTTTGACAAAATAATTTCCAGACAACGTCTCTGTCAATAGTTTTGACATACCCGTTTTTGGACAACGTCCCTGTCAATAGTTTTGACATAACCGTTTTTGGACAACGTCCCTGTCAATGGTTTTGACATAGTCGTTTTTAGATAGTTTTGACAAAATCGTTTTCAGACAACGTCTCTGTCAATAGTTTTGACAAAACAGTTTCCAGACAACGTCTCTGTCAATAGTTCTGACAAAACCGTTTTTAGATAGTTTAACAAAATCGTTTTCAGACAACGTCTCTGTCAATAGTTTTGACAAAATAGTTTCCAGACAACGTCTCTGTCGATAGTTTTCACATAACCGTTTTTGGACAACGTCTTTGTCAATAGTTTTGACATAACCGTTTCTAGACAACGTCTCTGTCAATAGTTTTGACATAATCGTTTTCGGAAAACGTCTCTGTCAATAGTTTTGACATAACCGTTTCTAGATAGTTTCGACAAAATCGTTTTCAGACAACGTCTCTGTCAATAGCTTTGACAAAATAATTTCCAGACAACGTCTCTGTCAATAGTTTTGACATAACCGTTTTCGGACAACGGTTCTGTCAATAGTTTTGACAAAATGATTTTTGAACAACGTCCCTGTCAATAGTTTTGACATAACCGTTTTGGACAACGACCCTGTCAATAGTTTTGACATAACCGTTTTTAGATAGTTTTGACAAAATCGTTTTCAGACAACGTCTCTGTCAATAGTTTCGACAAAATAGTCTCCAGACAACGTCTCTGTCAATAGTTTTGACATAGGCGTTTTTGGACAACTTCCCCGTCAATAGTTTTGACAAAATCGTTTTCAGACAACGTCTCTGTCAATAGTTTTGACAAAATAATTTCCAGACAACGTCTCTGTCAATAGTTTTGACATAACCGTTTTTGGACAACGTCCCTGTCAATAGTTTTGACATAACCGTTTTTGGACAACGTCCCTGTCAATAGTTTTGACATAGTCGTTTTTAGATAGTTTTGACAAAATCGTTTTCATACAACGTCTCTGTCAATAGTTTTGACAAAACAGTTTCCAGACAACGTCTCTGTCAATAGTCCTGACATAGGCGTTTTTGGACAACTTCCCTGTCAATAGTTTTGACAAAATCGTTTCCAGACAACGTCTTTGTCAATAGTTTTGACATAATCGTTTTTGGACAACCTCTCTGTCAATAGTTTTGACATAACCGTTTCCGGACAACGTCTCTGTCAATAGTTTTGACATAACCATTTTTAGATAGTTTTGACAAAATCGTTTTCAGACAACGTCTCTGTCAATAGTTTTGACAAAATAATTTCCAGACAACGTCTCTGTCAATAGTTTTGACATAGGCGTTTTTGGAAAACTTCCCCGTCAATAGTTTTGACATAACCGTTTTTGGACAACGTCCCTGTCAATAGTTTTGACATAACCATTTTCAGACAACGTCCCTGTCAATAGTTTTGACGAAATCGTTTTCATCGTTTCCAGACAACGTCTTTGTCAATAGTTTTGACATAACCGTTTTTGGACAACCTCTCTGTCAATAGTTTTGACATAACCGTTTTCGGACAACGTCTCTATCAATAGTTTTGACATAACCGTTTTTAGATAGTTTTGACAAAATCGTTTTCAGACAACGTCTCTGTCAATAGTTCTGACAAAATAATTTCCAGACAACGTCTCTGTCAATAGTTTTGACATAACCGTTTTCGGACAACGTCTCTGTCAATAGTTTTGACATAACCGTTTTTGGACAACGTCCCTGTCAATAGTTTTGACAAAATCGTTTCCAGACAACGTCTTTGTCAATAGTTTTGACATAACCGTTTTCGGACAACCTCTCTGTCAATAGTTTTGACATAACCGTTTTTAGATAGTTTTGACAAATTTGTTTTCAGACAACGTCTCTGTCAATAGTTCTGACAAAATAATTTCCAGACAACGTCTCTGTCGATAGTTTTCACATAACCGTTTTCAGACAACGTCTCTGTCAATAGTTTTGACATAACCGTTTTTAGATAGTTTCGACAAAATCGTTTTCAGACAACGTCTCTGTCTATAGTTTTGACAAAATAATTTCCAGACAACGTCTCTGTCAATAGTTTTGACATAACCGTTTTCGGACAACGGTTCTGTCAATAGTTTTGACAAAATGGTTTTTGGACAACGTCCCTGTCAATAGTTTTGACATAACCGTTTTGGACAACGACCCTGTCAATAGTTTTGACATAACCGTTTTTAGATAGTTTTGACAAACTCGTTTTCAGACAATGTCTCTGTCAATAGTTTCGACAAAATAGTCTCCAGACAACGTCTCTGTCAATAGTTTTGACATAACCGTTTTTGGACAACGGGCCTGTCAATAGTTTTGACATAACCGTTTTTGGACAACGTCCCTGTCAATAGTTTTGACATAGTCGTTTTTAGATAGTTTTGACAAAATCGTTTTCAGACAACGTCTCTGTCAATAGTTTTGACAAAACAGTTTCCAGACAACGTCTCTGTCAATAGTTCTGACATAGGCGTTTTTGGACAACTTCCCTGTCAATAGTTTTGACAAAATCGTTTCCAGACAACGTCTTTGTCAATAGTTTTGACATAACCGTTTTTGGACAACCTCTCTGTCAATAGTTTTGACATAACCGTTTCCGGACAACGTCTCTGTCAATAGTTTTGACATAACCGTTTTTAGATAGTTTTGACAAAATCGTTTTCAGACAACGTCTCTGTCAACAGTTTTGACAAAATAATTTCCAGACAACGTCTCTGTCAATAGTTTTGACATAGGCGTTTTTGGAAAACATCCCCGTCAATAGTTTTGACATAACCGTTTTTGGACAACGTCCCTGTCAATAGTTTTGACATAACCATTTTCAGACAACGTCCCTGTCAATAGTTTTGACGAAATCGTTTTCATCGTTTCCAGACAACGTCTTTGTCAATAGGTTTGACATAACCGTTTTTGGACAACCTCTCTGTCAATAGTTTTGACATAACCGTTTTCGGACAACGTCTCTATCAATAGTTTTGACATAACCGTTTTTAGATAGTTTTGACAAAATCGTTTTCAGACAACGTCTCTGTCAATAGTTCTGACAAAATAATTTCCAGACAACGTCTCTGTCAATAGTTTTGACATAACAGTTTTTGGACAACGTCCCTGTCAATAGTTTTGACATAGCCGTTTTTGGACAACGTCCCTGTCAATAGTTTTGACATAACCGTTTTTAGATAGTTTTGACAAAATCGTTTCCAGACAACGTCTCTGTCAATAGTTTTGACAAAATAGTTTCCAAACAACGTCTCTGTCAATAGTTTTGACATAGGCGTTTTTGGAAAACTTCCCCGTCAATAGTTTTGACATAACCGTTTTTGGACAACGTCCCTGTCAATAGTTTTGACATAACCATTTTCAGACAACGTCTCTGTCAATAGTTTTGACAAAATCGTTTTCATCGTTTCCAGACAACGTCTTTGTCAATTGTTTTGACATAACCGTTTCTAGACAACGTCTCTGTCAATAGTATTGACATAACCGTTTTTGGACAACGTCTCTGTCAGTAGTTTTGAAATAACCGTTTTTAGATAGTTTTGACAAAATCGTTTTCAGACAACGTCTATGTGAATAGTTTTGACAAAATCGTTTCCAGACAACGTCTTTGTCAATAGTTTTGACATAACCGTTTTTGGACAACCTCTCTGTCGATAGTTTTAACATAACCGTTTTCGGACAACGTCTCTGTCAATCGTTTTGACATAACCGTTTTTAGAAAGTTTCGAAAAAATCGTTTTCAGACAACGTCTCTGTCAATAGTTTTGACAAAATAATTTCCAGACAACGTCTCTGTCAATAGTTTTGACATAACCGTTTTTGGACAACGTCCCTGTCAATAGTTTTGACATAACCGTTTTTGGACAACGTCCCTGTCAATAGTTTTGACAAAATCGTTTCCAGACAACGTCTTTGTCAATAGTTTTGACATAACCGTTTTTGGACAACCTCTCTGTCAATAGTTTTGACATAACCGTTTCCGGACAACGCCTCTGTCAATAGTTTTGACATAACCGTTTTTAGATAGTTTTGACAAAATCGTTTTCAGACAACGTCTCTGTCAATAGTTTTGACAAAATAATTTCCAGACAACGTCTCTGTCAATAGTTTTGACATAGGCGTTTTTGGAAAACTTCCCCGTCAATAGTTTTGACATAACCGTTTTTGGACAACGTCCCTGTCAATAGTTTCGACATAACCATTTTCAGACAACGTCCCTGTCAATAGTTTTGACGAAATCGTTTTCATCGTTTCCAGACAACGTATTTGTCAATAGGTTTGACATAACCGTTTTTGGACAACCTCTCTGTCAATAGTTTTGACATAACCGTTTTCGGACAACGTCTCTATCAATAGTTTTGACATAACCGTTTTTAGATAGTTTTGACAAAATCGTTTTCAGACAACGTCTCTGTCAATAGTTCTGACAAAATAATTTCCAGACAACGTCTCTGTCAATAGTTTTGACATAACAGTTTTTGGACAACGTCCCTGTCAATAGTTTTGACATAGCCGTTTTTGGACAACGTCCCTGTCAATAGTTTTGACATAACCGTTTTTAGATAGTTTTGACAAAATCGTTTCCAGACAACGTCTCTGTCAATAGTTTTGACAAAATAGTTTCCAAACAACGTCTCTGTCAATAGTTTTGACATAGGCGTTTTTGGAAAACTTCCCCGTCAATAGTTTTGACATAACCGTTTTTGGACAACGTCCCTGTCAATAGTTTTGACATAACCATTTTCAGACAACGTCTCTGTCAATAGTTTTGACAAAATCGTTTTCATCGTTTCCAGACAACGTCTTTGTCAATTGTTTTGACATAACCGTTTCTAGACAACGTCTCTGTCAATAGTATTGACATAACCGTTTTTGGACAACGTCTCTGTCAGTAGTTTTGAAATAACCGTTTTTAGATAGTTTTGACAAAATCGTTTTCAGACAACGTCTATGTGAATAGTTTTGACAAAATCGTTTCCAGACAACGTCTTTGTCAATAGTTTTGACATAACCGTTTTTGGACAACCTCTCTGTCGATAGTTTTAACATAACCGTTTTCGGACAACGTCTCTGTCAATAGTTTTGACATAACCGTTTTTAGAAAGTTTCGAAAAAATCGTTTTCAGACAACGTCTCTGTCAATAGTTTTGACAAAATAATTTCCAGACAACGTCTCTGTCAATAGTTTTGACATAACCGTTTTTGGACAACGTCCCTGTCAATAGTTTTGACATAACCGTTTTTGGACAACGTCCCTGTCAATAGTTTTGACAAAATCGTTTCCAGACAACGTCTTTGTCAATAGTTTTGACATAACCGTTTTTGGACAACCTCTCTGTCAATAGTTTTGACATAACCGTTTCCGGACAACGCCTCTGTCAATAGTTTTGACATAACCGTTTTTAGATAGTTTTGACAAAATCGTTTTCAGACAACGTCTCTGTCAATAGTTTTGACAAAATAATTTCCAGACAACGTCTCTGTCAATAGTTTTGACATAGGCGTTTTTGGAAAACTTCCCCGTCAATAGTTTTGACATAACCGTTTTTGGACAACGTCCCTGTCAATAGTTTCGACATAACCATTTTCAGACAACGTCCCTGTCAATAGTTTTGACGAAATCGTTTTCATCGTTTCCAGACAACGTATTTGTCAATAGGTTTGACATAACCGTTTTTGGACAACCTCTCTGTCAATAGTTTTGACATAACCGTTTTCGGACAACGTCTCTATCAATAGTTTTGACATAACCGTTTTTAGATAGTTTTGACAAAATCGTTTTCAGACAACGTCTCTGTCAATAGTTCTGACAAAATAATTTCCAGACAACGTCTCTGTCAATAGTTTTGACATAACAGTTTTTGGACAACGTCCCTGTCAATAGTTTTGACATAGCCGTTTTTGGACAACGTCCCTGTCAATAGTTTTGACATAACCGTTTTTAGATAGTTTTGACAAAATCGTTTCCAGACAACGTCTCTGTCAATAGTTTTGACAAAATAGTTTCCAAACAACGTCTCTGTCAATAGTTTTGACATAGGCGTTTTTGGAAAACTTCCCCGTCAATAGTTTTGACATAACCGTTTTTGGACAACGTCCCTGTCAATAGTTTTGACATAACCATTTTCAGACAACGTCTCTGTCAATAGTTTTGACAAAATCGTTTTCATCGTTTCCAGACAACGTCTTTGTCAATTGTTTTGACATAACCGTTTCTAGACAACGTCTCTGTCAATAGTATTGACATAACCGTTTTTGGACAACGTCTCTGTCAGTAGTTTTGAAATAACCGTTTTTAGATAGTTTTGACAAAATCGTTTTCAGACAACGTCTATGTGAATAGTTTTGACAAAATCGTTTCCAGACAACGTCTTTGTCAATAGTTTTGACATAACCGTTTTTGGACAACCTCTCTGTCGATAGTTTTAACATAACCGTTTTCGGACAACGTCTCTGTCAATAGTTTTGACATAACCGTTTTTAGAAAGTTTCGAAAAAATCGTTTTCAGACAACGTCTCTGTCAATAGTTTTGACAAAATAATTTCCAGACAACGTCTCTGTCAATAGTTTTGACATAACCGTTTTTGGACAACGTCCCTGTCAATAGTTTTGACATAACCGTTTTTGGACAACGTCCCTGTCAATAGTTTTGACAAAATCGTTTCCAGACAACGTCTTTGTCAATAGTTTTGACATAACCGTTTTTGGACAACCTCTCTGTCAATAGTTTTGACATAACCGTTTCCGGACAACGCCTCTGTCAATAGTTTTGACATAACCGTTTTTAGATAGTTTTGACAAAATCGTTTTCAGACAACGTCTCTGTCAATAGTTTTGACAAAATAATTTCCAGACAACGTCTCTGTCAATAGTTTTGACATAGGCGTTTTTGGAAAACTTCCCCGTCAATAGTTTTGACATAACCGTTTTTGGACAACGTCCCTGTCAATAGTTTCGACATAACCATTTTCAGACAACGTCCCTGTCAATAGTTTTGACAAAATAGTTTCGAAAACGATTTTGTCAAAACTATCTAAAAACGGTTATGTCAAAACTATTGACAGGGTCGTTGTCCAAAACGGTTATGTCAAAACTATTGACAGGGACGTTGTCCAAAAACCATTTTGTCAAAACTATTGACAGAACCGTTGTCCGAAAACGGTTATGTCAAAACTATTGACAGAGACGTTGTCTGGAAATTATTTTGTCAAAACTATAGACAGAGACGTTGTCTGAAAACGATTTTGTCGAAACTATCTAAAAACGGTTATGTCAAAACTATTGACAGAGACGTTGTCTGAAAACGGTTATGTGAAAACTATCGACAGAGACGTTGTCTGGAAATTATTTTGTCAGAACTATTGACAGAGACGTTGTCTGAAAACAAATTTGTCAAAACTATCTAAAAACGGTTATGTCAAAACTATTGACAGAGAGGTTGTCCAAAAACGGTTATGTCAAAACTATTGACAAAGACGTTGTCTGGAAACGATTTTGTCAAAACTATTGACAGGGACGTTGTCCAAAAACGGTTATGTCAAAACTATTGACAGAGACGTTGTCCGAAAACGGTTATGTCAAAACTATTGACAGAGACGTTGTCTGGAAATTATTTTGTCAGAACTATTGACAGAGACGTTGTCTGAAAACGATTTTGTCAAAACTATCTAAAAACGGTTATGTCAAAACTATTGATAGAGACGTTGTCCGAAAACGGTTATGTCAAAACTATTGACAGAGAGGTTGTCCAAAAACGGTTATGTCAAAACTATTCGTTTCCAGACAACGTCTCTGTCAATAGTTTTGACATAACCGTTTCTAGACAACGTCTCTGTCAATAGTATTGACATAACCGTTTTTGGACAACGTCTCTGTCAGTAGTTTTGAAATAACCGTTTTTAGATAGTTTTGACAAAATCGTTTTCAGACAACGTCTATGTGAATAGTTTTGACAAAATCGTTTCCAGACAACGTCTTTGTCAATAGTTTTGACATAACCGTTTTTGGACAACCTCTCTGTCGATAGTTTTAACATAACCGTTTTCGGACAACGTCTCTGTCGATAGTTTTGACATAACCGTTTTTAGAAAGTTTCGAAAAAATCGTTTTCAGACAACGTCTCTGTCAATAGTTTTGACAAAATAATTTCCAGACAACGTCTCTGTCAATAGTTTTGACATAACCGTTTTTGGACAACGTCCCTGTCAATAGTTTTGACATAACCGTTTTTGGACAACGTCCCTGTCAATAGTTTTGACAAAATCGTTTCCAGACAACGTCTTTGTCAATAGTTTTGACATAACCGTTTTTGGACAACCTCTCTGTCAATAGTTTTGACATAACCGTTTCCGGACAACGCCTCTGTCAATAGTTTTGACATAACCGTTTTTAGATAGTTTTGACAAAATCGTTTTCAGACAACGTCTCTGTCAATAGTTTTGACAAAATAATTTCCAGACAACGTCTCTGTCAATAGTTTTGACATAGGCGTTTTTGGAAAACTTCCCCGTCAATAGTTTTGACATAACCGTTTTTGGACAACGTCCCTGTCAATAGTTTCGACATAACCATTTTCAGACAACGTCCCTGTCAATAGTTTTGACGAAATCGTTTTCATCGTTTCCAGACAACGTCTTTGTCAATAGGTTTGACATAACCGTTTTTGGACAACCTCTCTGTCAATAGTTTTGACATAACCGTTTTCGGACAACGTCTCTATCAATAGTTTTGACATAACCGTTTTTAGATAGTTTTGACAAAATCGTTTTCAGACAACGTCTCTGTCAATAGTTCTGACAAAATAATTTCCAGACAACGTCTCTGTCAATAGTTTTGACATAACAGTTTTTGGACAACGTCCCTGTCAATAGTTTTGACATAGCCGTTTTTGGACAACGTCCCTGTCAATAGTTTTGACATAACCGTTTTTAGATAGTTTTGACAAAATCGTTTCCAGACAACGTCTCTGTCAATAGTTTTGACAAAATAGTTTCCAAACAACGTCTCTGTCAATAGTTTTGACATAGGCGTTTTTGGAAAACTTCCCCGTCAATAGTTTTGACATAACCGTTTTTGGACAACGTCCCTGTCAATAGTTTTGACATAACCATTTTCAGACAACGTCTCTGTCAATAGTTTTGACAAAATCGTTTTCATCGTTTCCAGACAACGTCTTTGTCAATAGTTTTGACATAACCGTTTCTAGACAACGTCTCTGTCAATAGTATTGACATAACCGTTTTTGGACAACGTCTCTGTCAGTAGTTTTGAAATAACCGTTTTTAGATAGTTTTGACAAAATCGTTTTCAGACAACGTCTATGTGAATAGTTTTGACAAAATCGTTTCCAGACAACGTCTTTGTCAATAGTTTTGACATAACCGTTTTTGGACAACCTCTCTGTCGATAGTTTTAACATAACCGTTTTCGGACAACGTCTCTGTCAATAGTTTTGACATAACCGTTTTTAGAAAGTTTCGAAAAAATCGTTTTCAGACAACGTCTCTGTCAATAGTTTTGACAAAATAATTTCCAGACAACGTCTCTGTCAATAGTTTTGACATAACCGTTTTTGGACAACGTCCCTGTCAATAGTTTTGACATAACCGTTTTTGGACAACGTCCCTGTCAATAGTTTTGACAAAATCGTTTCCAGACAACGTCTTTGTCAATAGTTTTGACATAACCGTTTTTGGACAACCTCTCTGTCAATAGTTTTGACATAACCGTTTCCGGACAACGCCTCTGTCAATAGTTTTGACATAACCGTTTTTAGATAGTTTTGACAAAATCGTTTTCAGACAACGTCTCTGTCAATAGTTTTGACAAAATAATTTCCAGACAACGTCTCTGTCAATAGTTTTGACATAGGCGTTTTTGGAAAACTTCCCCGTCAATAGTTTTGACATAACCGTTTTTGGACAACGTCCCTGTCAATAGTTTCGACATAACCATTTTCAGACAACGTCCCTGTCAATAGTTTTGACGAAATCGTTTTCATCGTTTCCAGACAACGTCTTTGTCAATAGGTTGGACATAACCGTTTTTGGACAACCTCTCTGTCAATAGTTTTGACATAACCGTTTTCGGACAACGTCTCTATCAATAGTTTTGACATAACCGTTTTTAGATAGTTTTGACAAAATCGTTTTCAGACAACGTCTCTGTCAATAGTTCTGACAAAATAATTTCCAGACAACGTCTCTGTCAATAGTTTTGACATAACAGTTTTTGGACAACGTCCCTGTCAATAGTTTTGACATAGCCGTTTTTGGACAACGTTCCTGTCAATAGTTTTGACATAACCGTTTTTAGATAGTTTTGACAAAATCGTTTCCAGACAACGTCTCTGTCAATAGTTTTGACAAAATAGTTTCCAAACAACGTCTCTGTCAATAGTTTTGACATAGGCGTTTTTGGAAAACTTCCCCGTCAATAGTTTTGACATAACCGTTTTTGGACAACGTCCCTGTCAATAGTTTTGACATAACCATTTTCAGACAACGTCTCTGTCAATAGTTTTGACAAAATCGTTTTCATCGTTTCCAGACAACGTCTTTGTCAATAGTTTTGACATAACCGTTTCTAGACAACGTCTCTGTCAATAGTATTGACATAACCGTTTTTGGACAACGTCTCTGTCAGTAGTTTTGAAATAACCGTTTTTAGATAGTTTTGACAAAATCGTTTTCAGACAACGTCTATGTGAATAGTTTTGACAAAATCGTTTCCAGACAACGTCTCTGTCAATAGTTTTGACATAGGCGTTTTTGGAAAACTTCCCCGTCAATAGTTTTGACATAACCGTTTTTGGACAACGTCGCTGTCAATAGTTTTGACATAACCATTTTCAGACAACGTCTCTGTCAACAGTTTTGACAAAATCGTTTTCATCGTTTCCAGACAACGTCTTTGTCAATAGTTTTGACATAACCGTTTCTAGACAACGTCTCTGTCAATAGTATTGACATAACCGTTTTTGGACAACGTCTCTGTCAGTAGTTTTGAAATAACCGTTTTCAGATAGTTTAGACAAAATCGTTTTCAGACAACGTCTATGTGAATAGTTTTGACAAAATCGTTTCCAGACAACGTCTTTGTCAATAGTTTTGACATAACAGTTTTTGGACAACCTCTCTGTCGATAGTTTTGACATAACCGTTTTCGGACAACGTCTCTGTCAATAGTTTTGACATAACCGTTTTCAGAAAGTTTCGAAAAAATCGTTTCCAGACAACGTCTCTGTCAATAGTTTTGACAAAATAATTTCCAGACAACGTCTCTGTCAATAGTTTTGACATAACCGTTTTTGGACAACGTCCCTGTCAATAGTTTTGACATAACCGTTTTTGGACAACGTCCCTGTCAATAGTTTTGACAAAATCGTTTTCAGACAACGTCTTTGTCAATAGTTTTGACAAAATCGTTTCCAGACAACGTCTTTGTCAATAGTTTTGACATAACCGTTTCTAGACAACGTCTCTGTCAATAGTATTGACATAACCGTTTTTGGACAACGTCTCTGTCAATAGTTTTCAAATAACCGTTTTTAGATAGTTTAGACAAAATCGTTTTCAGACAACGTCTCTGTCAATAGTTTTGTCAAAATCGTTTCCAGACAACGTCTTTGTCAATAGTTTTGACATAACCGTTTTTGGACAACCTCTCTGTCAATAGTATTGACATAACCGTTTTTGGACAACGTCTCTGTCAATAGTTTTCAAATAACCGTTTTTAGATAGTTTAGACAAAATCGTTTTCAGACAACGTCTCTGTCAATAGTTTTGTCAAAATCGTTTCCAGACAACGTCTTTGTCAATAGTTTTGACATAACCGTTTTTGGACAACCTCTCTGTCAATAGTTTTGACATAACCGTTTTCGGACAACGTCTCTGTCAATAGTTTTGACATAACCGTTTTTAGAAAGTTTCGAAAAAATCGTTTTCAGACAACGTCTCTGTCAATAGTTTTGACAAAATAATTTCCAGACAACGTCTCTGTCAATAGTTTTGACATAACCGTTTTTAGATAGTTTTGACAAAATCGTTTTCAGACAACGTCTCTGTCAATAGTTTTGACAAAATAGTTTCCAGACAACGTCTCTGTCATTAGTTTTGACATAGGCGTTTTCGGACAACTTCCCCGTCAATAGTTTTGACAAAATCGTTTTCAGACAACGTCTCTGTCAATAGTTTCGACAAAATAGTTTCCAGACAACGTCTCTGTCAATAGTTTTGACATAACCGTTTTTGGACAACGTCCCTGTCAATAGTTTTAACATAACCGTTTTTGGACAACGTCCCTGTCAATAGTTTTGACATTACCGTTTTTAGATAGTTTTGACAAAATTGTTTTCAGACAACGTCTCTGTCAATAGTTTTGACAAAATAGTTTCCAGACAACGTCTCTGTCAATAGTTTTGACATAGGCGTTTTTGGACAACTACCTCGTCAATAGTTTTGACAAAATCGTTTTCAGACAACGTCTCTGTCAATAGTTTTGACAAAATCGTTTCCAGACAACGTCTTTGTCAATAGTTTTGACATAACCGTTTCTAGACAACGTCTCTGTCAATAGTATTGACATAACCGTTTCTGGACAACGTCTCTGTCAATAGTATTGACATAACCGTTTCTGGACAACGTCTCTGTCAATAGTTTTGACATAACCGTTTTCGGACAACGTCTCTGTCAATAGTTTTGAAATAACCGTTTTTAGATAGTTTTGACAAAATCGTTTTCAGACAACGTCTCTGTCAATAGTTTTGTCAAAGTCGTTTCCAGACAACGTCTTTGTCAATAGTTTTGACATAACCGTTTTTGGACAACCTCTCTGTCAATAGTTTTGACATAACCGTTTTCGGACAACGTCTCTGTCAATAGTTTTGACATAACCGTTTTTAGAAAGTTTCGAAAAAATCGTTTTCAGACAACGTCTCTTTCAATAGTTTTGACAAAATAATTTCCAGACAACGTCTCTGTCAATAGTTTTGACATAACCGTTTTTAGATAATTTTGACAAAATCGTTTTCAGACAACGTCTCTGTCAATAGTTTTGACATAGGCGTTTTCGGACAACTTCCCCGTCAATAGTTTTGACAAAATCGTTTTCAGACAACGTCTCTGTCAATAGTTTTGACAAAATAGTTTCCAGACAACGTCTCTGTCAATAGTTTTGACAAAATAGTTTCCAGACAACGTCTCTGTCAATAGTTTTGACATAGGCGTTTTTGGACAACTACCCCGTCAATAGTTTTGACAAAATCGTTTTCAGACAACGTCTCTGTCAATAGTTTTGATAAAATAGTTTCCAGACAACGTCTCTGTCAATAGTTTTGACATAGGCGTTTTTGGACAACTACCCCGTCAATAGTTTTGACAAAATCGTTTTCAGACAACGTCTCTGTCAATAGTTTTGACAAAATAATTTCCAGACAACGTCTCTGTCAATAGTTTTGACATAACCGTTTTCGGACAACGTCTCTGTCAATAGTTTTGACATAACCGTTTTTAGAAAGTTTCGAAAAAATCGTTTTCAGACAACGTCTCTTTCAATAGTTTTGACAAAATAATTTCCAGACAACGTCTCTGTCAATAGTTTTGACATAACCGACATCTAGTCATGCAAAAACTATCTTTGCATACACTTTTCCTTTTTTACGATTCAAACATTTTAAATAGCCAAAAGAAGATATTCCGTCTAACTACTATCTGAATGTAGTTATTTATCAGTGAGAAGTTTGGATGCTAACGAGGTTCTTGAAAAAGCATAAATGGCTCACATACAATTTTCACTCCATTACTATTTCCATTTGATTCATAGTTTGCCGATTGAGGACGTACTAGGGTTTGGCGGACCTTTTCGCATTTATAGACTACTTGAAACATTGGTGCAAGCTTGGGATGAACTGAAAACAATTTGTTAATGACACAGTTTTTTGGTCCTTTCATATGGAAAGCTCATTATAGTTAAGACATGGTACTTGTTACGTATTTCAAATGGTTTGTGTAAGAACATGACATTTCGCAAACACACTCATCGAAAAATAATATAGCGAGCAGCGAGATTGCCACAGATAAAACACCCAACAAAAGTCAAATTACGGCAGCCTCACAGGCGCACTCAAACGTAGCAGTGCCTGTAGTTAAAATGAACAGCTTCTGAGTAACAGTCGGTCAAGCATAAGGTACACTGAAACTTCATCCAAAAATGATCTGATCGAAATATTTTGCAATAAATAGTATGTTCATGGAGTTTTGAGGGTACACAACATTATTAAATGAAACTCAATTTCCGTGAAGTTAACATAACAAAACTCATTCTGAACGTATTTTTCTCATTTATCACATTCATGTTTCCAACTTCTTCTTTCTTTCGTTACTTATTTCGCTCATTCATCAATACCTTTGTAGTGCATGAATTGGTTGGATAGGCTGATGTCCAGTTTAACTGAACGCTCTGCTACATTCGAATGCACTTATGACCTGTGAACCGATTTCATCTTTTGTACCAAAGTTGAGAGAAGTGATCAGTCGCGCGCAGAACTGCTGTCAATTTAATCAATATTCGAATAAATTCGAAACTGTATGGCCTAAACGCTTTGATGTTACCGACGCTCTGAAATGAGGACTTTCTTTTGAATTGATTTATTCATTTACATACAAGCATGTGAGATGCATAGAGAGAACAAGAAATAAACAAAAACAAGTTAATTTGAGCAATATGGAAACAAGAATCGAAACCATGATGAACAGAAAAGTGAACATTGAATGAGAAAATATATGAATACAGTACAACGATCGACACTTCAGTGGGGTTCTGAATATCAACATCGTAAGATCAATTACAAGTGCTTTTCCGAACAATCTTTCATGGCCGCCGCAAGAGAACTCGGAATAATTGCAAAAAAAAGTGAGAAACTGCATAAGAAAAAAAAAAAAAGGTGAATGCAGTTTTCTGGTATCCGTCTCTCCATCTAATATTTCCATTCTTCACCGTTTGGGTAAACCTCGTCAAGATGGTTTACCTCGTCCACTCAAAGTATCTATCAAAGATGGTATTCCGTTTCCTCGTCTAATAGATCTATCTACTGCTATGAAATCTGATGCTTCTATGTCAACTTTTCATGTTCGAAAGTTCGAGACTCCGGAACAGCGGAAGGCCGGATTCCTCGCCAGACAATCGAAACTTGACGCCGCCCGAGCTGAGGTCACCGACCAAACTACAACACCAACACCGTCTGCCAATCCTATTCTGCCAAATGAAATGGAGTTAGTTGAACAAACTAGAAATGTCGTTTCCAATCTTGTCTCAGCATTTCCATCTCCAAACTCTATATCTCCTCGTTCAACCCATTTTGATGATCAACCTGCTATCCAAAGTCCCGTCCCTGTTGAAGTTACACAAATATCTGATGATCCTTCTTCTATGTGTGATTCACCATCCATAATCGACCCTCCACCGTTCCATGATGCTCTCGATGATGTTTCTTTGAAATGTGTAAATGACAATGTTGACATGTTGTATAATATGCACCTGAGTGGTGTTTCCATGCGTGAACGTTACAGCTGTTTCCATGGTTGCATCAATTGACCCCTCATCTGGCCCCAATTGTATCTGACGTGTACTTTGATCGCTATGGTTTCCGGTTTAACATCAATCAATCTTGGGTACCCTTTCCATCTCGGTCTTCTCACTGAGTCTCAGTAGTATCAACAAATTAGCAACTTGCGTATGTACTAGTTTTTCTTTTTCTTTATTTTCTCAAGTATCAGTTCATATGGTTTAAATTCGTAACTCTTTGTTTGTCCATCACTATACTGATAAAGTTTATTATTATTAAGTAAAAAGAGAGATCAAGCATATAGTGAATTTTTCCGCAAACTAGCAGTTTTCTTTGGAGAACAGTCATTAGCAAGTTGGAAAGATTTCTGTACAAATCTCAGTAGTAACGGTTCAGAGTAATATCGATGTGTTAGGTTCCCCCAGTTTTATACGCATAATCATCAATTCTTCATACTCAGACGTTCCGTTTGGCGCCAAAATTGCCCGCAATCAATGGACTCCGCCCACAAGTGACCTGTCCCCAGTGATCTCGTGTGTTTTTGTTTTTTCGATCAGTTGTTGTCTTGTTTTGGCTGAGATCGCTCAGTTTCCCTTTTTTTCTATATAAATATATATACCTCTACTTGTTCTGTTCTCATCCTCGATTGGGATATCCTCCCTCTTATTATCTATTGTATTCACATCTGTCATTTCGAACCTGGTATTTCCTTTGTGTATTTCGTGTGTAGAACTTTTGAGTAACTAGCCACGCCTAGGTATTGGGTGGCTCAGTGTCTAAGTTCTGGTCCACGTTCGCATTAGCTCTGCTTGAGGTTCACGCCTAGATTAGGGTGTTCTGAAGGTAGCAGCTGACTACTGCCTAGGCATTGGAGTAGTCCGGAAATTCCTAGAAGTGTTGTATATTGATACTTTCGCTCTGTTTGAGAAAAGAAGAAATCGTTTGACAAGTCAGTGACCAATAGTATTGATTGATATTCACTTGTCCGCTCGGTGAGGGACAGATTGTTGTGAGAATCATTCTATTTGTAGGGAACCTGACTGGTGGCCCTCGAGTGGAAAAGAATCCACGGATAACAAGAAACTCACGGTGAGCAAGTTTTTGTGGTAGCTCTTTGTGTGACGAACTATCCTACCCTAGTTTTGTCTTGAACGCTCAGAAAGGAGCTAGTAATAGAAGAAGTAGGTTGCGAGAACCTTTACATGGGGGCCGAACCACTTGACAATTGATACAAGGATAGTGAGATTATATCGAGGATCGTGATTATAGACAAAGTAAGGTGAAAATGGTTGTGATGAGAGACGATGATCCGATCCAAAGACCAATGGTGCGTTCTTCAGATATGGTTCAGTACACTCGCGAGCAGCTGCTGGGAAATGGAGACGGTGATCAACAGACACCAATGAAGACAAACAGCAAAGAGGGGCCTGGAACTTCGAAGGTGAGTGACCAGGGGAATACTGAGAACGTGAAGGAAAGTGATTATAAGAAAGCGATTTTCGAGGCAATTGGTGAGATTGAGCGGACTTGTTTCGATTCACTGAAAGAACATCGGTTGGCGCAACCAAAGTCAAATGCAGTTTATGATTCGGTGCGTACAGCGGTGAGCAAGGCGTTAGTAGTAGCGTCGCAGGAAATTGATAGTATGGAAGAAGTGTATACCGTTCTGCAAGAACTTCACATTTAACCAAGTTTGCTTCGCGAAGCCCTTGAAACATTTTTCTCGAATGCTAATCATTTCTCTCCTGTTTACGACAGGAGAGAAATGATGCTTGTCATAATTTATGACAGGAGAGAAATGATGCTTGTCATAATTTATGACAAGAAAGAAATGATGCTTGTCATAATCGAAAAAACAAAAACACACGAGATCACTGGGGACAGGTCACTTGTGGGCGGAGTCCATTGATTGCGGGCAATTTTGACGCCAAACGGAACGTCTGAGTATGAAGAATTGATGATTATGCGTATAAAACTGGGGGAACCTAACACATCGATATTACTCTGAACCGTTACTACTGAGATTTGTACAGAAATCTTTCCAACTTGCTAATGACTGTTCTCCAAAGAAAACTGCTAGTTTGCGGAAAAATTCACTATATGCTTGATCTCTCTTTTTACTTATGCAGTTTCTCACTTTTTTTTTGCAATTATTCCGAGTTCTCTTGCGGCGGCCATGAAAGATTGTTCGGAAAAGCACTTGTAATTGATCTTACTATGTTGATATTCAGAACCCCACTGAAGTGTCGATCGTTGTACTGTATTCATATATTTTCTCATTCAATGTTCACTTTTCTGTTCATCATGGTTTAGATTCTTGTTTTCATATTGCTCAAATTCACTTGTTTTTGTTTATTTCTTGTTCTCTCTATGCATCTCACATGCTTGTATGTAAATGAATAAATCAATTCAAAAGAAAGTCCTCATTTCAGAGCGTCGGTAACATCAAAGCGTTTAGGCCATACAGTTTCGAATTTATTCGAATATTGATTAAATTGACAGCAGTTCTGCGCGCGACTGATCACTTCTCTCAACTTTGGTACAAAAGATGAAATCGGTTCACAGGTCATAAGTGCATTCGAATGTAGCAGAGCGTTCAGTTAAACTGGACATCAGCCTATCCAACCAATTCATGCACTACAAAGGTATTGATAAATGAGCGAAATAAGTAACGAAAGAAAGAAGAAGTTGGAAACATGAATGTGATAAATGAGAAAAATACGTTCAGAATGAGTTTTGTTATGTTAACTTCACGGAAATTGAGTTTCATTTAATAATGTTGTGTACCCTCAAAACTCCATGAACATACTATTTATTGCAAAATATTTCGATCAGATCATTTTTGGATGAAGTTTCAGTTTTCGGAATTTCTGTCAACGCATTGTGCTTTCAGTAGTGTTAGTTTATTCTCTTTGAATGACTTATATCATTCCAAAATTTTAATTTCAAAAGCGCTGCAAAAAATAATAGAAAATGAAACATTTAAATGGGAGGCAGTTTGTGATATAATCATTTAATACATTTGGAAACAGTCAGAGATCTCTAGACAAATGTTTGAACTATCCTGTTATTTTCTCAACTTACTATCTTCAAACGTTGTAAATATACCGTTTACTCACTAACTAGGAATGCCTGCTCAACTCCAATATCAAGAGCGGTTCCATTATCTTTCCTTCTAGTGTATGACAGAGATTGGCCCATTTAGCGCAAAGGCAGTGCCGCGGTATTACCATTCAGCTGGCCACGGGTTCGATTCCCGTCAAAATGATTTTCTGTCCAAAGTTTACGCGCTGTGTATTTCTCTCATTTGAAATGGTCTTCCTCTATAAATTTCTCCGATTTCTCTGATCTTTCCGAACTGAAGCAGACTATTAAGTGTCTAGTTTAAGATAACGTTCTGCTACATTCAAGTGTGCTTATATGAGGCAGTCTAAATGTGTTCTGTTCTAACCTTAACTTTGCGAAAAATTCGAAAGGTAGTCCAAAGAATCCCTATATATGCATTGATTAAAAACGGATACATAAATTGTGTTGACTGGCAAAATAGTCGTTTTGATGTTACCGAACCAAATGTACCTCCTGAAATACATTTTGAACCTATACAAATTGTCAAAAACAATATCAGCAAAATCAAAAGTGATTTATCTGTTTTGTCTCCTTGTTGAAGTTAGGATACTGTACAGAGAACATAAGTAAGAACATTGCAAAACTTTCCACTCGTCAAGAAATTGTTTGAAATTTGTTCATGGTATATAAGGTATAACTTACTCGAATAAAGCTGACGCCTATTTCTTGTTCTCTCAGACGAAACAATAAAAGCCATATTATATAAATGCTGTACCACATTCGAGTAAATATGAGCCTCAGAAAACTAGTTTACTATACAAATATTTTGGAAAAATTGGTCAGAAGAATAAATAAAAAGACCATAAAAGACAATTGAGAATAATATAAACTGGGTTTCATGATATTTTGTTTCTCACCTTTCTTCGACAACATTTCCGAAAAAAACAGTTTTTTTTTCGAAAAAGAGCCCTTTCGGGGGTCGTGCCTATTCTGAAAAATAATCTGTTTGTCACAGGTCGTACTTTCAGAAAAAATGCATAACAAGTTGCACGTAACATGGTCGCTTTGGGTAAAATAAAGGCTAGAATCAAGGTAGGGGTTTGGTCAACTCATTTTTTTTTCCTTAGATGAAAGGTTTTTCTCTGCGAATCTTTCATCGTCGAATTGAGACCCATAGAAACTCATTTCATTTATCGAGTTCTTGACCAAAAAGAACGTTATGCAAGATCCAATTTCATCAATTTTTCATCCACTTTTACAGTTTAAACTTTATATTTAGTTCAATACCCTGAGCTTTTGTTGTTACTCATAATGATTGCCATCAAATCAAAACAAAAGTTATTCATTCGGGTTTGGCAAGAAAGATAAACACAGAAAACCAAAGAATTTTCAAGAGTTCTCATTCATCCTTCTAATATCCAAAGGATTTTTATGAGCAGCCCTCAATTTGTCCTCTATTAGACTCCCAGAGATTTGGAACTGATGGCAGAAAACACAATACCAAAACTCGAGGTCTTTCCAAAAACACTAACATACCCACATGTTTCCCTATTTATTCATTCACGTCGCTCCGATACGAGGCGGTGATCATCATACATGTCACAGATCATTGGAATCTAGTTTAATATAGGTTTGACCATATTACTAGGGAGGATTGTGACCTCGTGTAAGAGAAAGGTTGTATTCTTCCAAGGACCACAAAAATGGTCTGGGATGACCTTTCTGATTCAAGGTTCACGATTTTTGTAATTGATCTCATCATATTGTCAATATCTTGTTGAATTGATTTATGAATCACAATTTTACCTTATGTATCTGATCGCGAACAATTCCGAACATGGATGTTTAGTTGGTGTTTAACCTATGCACAAGTCCTGCTACACACGAGTGCGCTAAAGCTTAATGATCACAAACTCTACAAAATACAGAAAAGGATGAACAACTTTTAGGGATGAAATTAAAATTTCTATAAATAGATTTAAAAACAACATCACACGCACTTCTCATAAACAGTTTGGACATTTGTAGGAATAAACGCACTTCAATGTAGCAGAACTATGTTATACTGGACAAAACATTGGTGCGATATTGCTCTCGCTGTAGTTACTCCTGGTTAATAAAAATGGAAATGGAATGTGTTACTATTCTCTGGATAGTGTTATAATTAGGGTTGTTAATCGAGTTTGAAATTTCAAGTCGAGTTCCGAGTTATTCGAGTTTTGAGAATTCCGAGTTTTTCGAGTTCGAGTTTTTAGCGTTTCAAAAAAAACCGAGTTTTCGAGTCTCGAGTTAAACTCGAAAAACTCGATTTTCGAGTTTCGAGTTTGGTCGTTAAGTTTCAGGATTTTATCCAGAGAAACAAATGAATCTCTGAAGCGACAGCCTGAAAAAGTCCGTTAGACCACTCGTAGTTAAACCTGCAACGCCCTGCGGATAAGTTTATCAAACGAGAAGAGGAACGTGAGAATACGACGAATCATATTCTCAATATCAATTGAAACATTCGAAATCGCCGTGATTCCACGAAGAAGTGGTTTCTAACAATTATTTGGAACGCACTACATCCGAATGCATTTCTCACTTTTCAGCTGTTTTGGCTGCACTAAAACCATATGAATTGAATTCATTTCCTCCTTGCTCAGTTTAAGTACAATTGGTGCTACGTTTGATTTTCTCACATAAAACAGGTAATAGATTTGCGACACTAACACTGAGAAAATGTCATGTGAGTCAGGGTTTTCCGTTGATTGCTGAAACATTCATCGTACTTTCACCTTGAAACACTGAACAAAAACTGGGAACTTTGTAAATTTCCTTCTTGTGAACGAGAAGTACAAATTTAACGAAAACCCATGTTTTGAGGATAAAAAATCTCAAATGGGCTGCACCGATGAATGGATGACTATATAACTTTACGTTTTCTGGACGTGAATTATGTTGAGAATTAGAGAAAGACAGATAGATCAACCATTCTGGTCTGATCTCTCAATAATCATATAATGTCAGGAACACATCAGAATCTCAACGACTTTTTTTTCCTCTTCCAAACACTTTCTAAATAACGTGAACAACAGGGGTAAGTCAACCAAATATGCATTTAACGTAACTTTACTTCACTTTAACGTAACTATGCATTTTTAGGACATAATGTGTTTTTTTTGGCACGAAATAGTCAAAATTTTGATGGTGTCAGTTTAAGTACAAGTCGTGCTACATTCGATTTAGTTAGAGATAGATTCATAGTTTGTATTCTCGAACCTGTGCTTCATTTGGCAACCAGAATAAGTCACTCAAAATCAAAAGTCATTAAGGAATGACGATTATGTGCTCCAATCTCAACGCTTCAGTCCTTTAAACTGCAATACATTTTTCAATTGCAGTTTAAAGGACTGACGCGCCGAGATTGGAGCACATAATCGTCCTACTTTGAAGTAAAATTCATTTGAAAGTGAAAGTCATTAAGTACAGAAACAGTTGAGAATCAAGAATAAACTGACCAAAATTTTCTTTTTTTTCAAATCCCGACTAAAAGTGATTTAATGACTTTCAATTTGGAATGACTTCTTCCTGGTACCGCTTGATTTATGGTTGCCTAATGCTAGTTCTCACTTCGAGAAAAACCGGGAAGAAGAATTTTATAACAAAGCGAGTATAATTGAGTCTGGAAACGGAATTGAGTAAAGTTTAGGTGCTTTATATAGTTCGTTTCACCCATCGATAGCAGCCAGGTACAGTACATTTTAGTGGGCGGAGTCAATTGTGTTGGAAAGTTTCCAACAGCGATCAGCCTAATCAAAATTGTTGCACAAGCTGGGTATTGAACTCAGCTGGGATGGTGGCGCGGCGCCTACAAGCAGCCGGCCATTTAAACATGATTGCTGAAAATAAAAACATTGATATCCAACCATCTTTTCTGCCCGTTTTTCAAACCTAATTTTTTCGCACACAAAGTTTTTTAATTACTCCCCGATTATGTGGTGAACTTTTGTATACAAAATACGTGCAAAAAACTCAAAATAACCACTTTTTGGATTTTTATTTGTAATGAAAAGACTGGCAAGCTGCCAGATCAGTCGCCTGCAATGTAGGGTGCGCTCGTCCAGCATGGCTGACTGCTATCGATGGGTGAAACGAACTATACTTCCAGTGCTACATTGAACCACCATTTATACTAAGCAATCAAACACTGTTGTTTCGAACGCTGAATTCGATTTTTGAACGATTTTGAAATTCGATTTTTACAGAAAACGTATCACTATGAAAACTATGCGAATAATAGTTAAAACATCGGGTTTTGAGAACAATTTCAATTGATGATCAATAGATTTCCTGTTTTTGCTTTTGTTTTTATTTAAAACTTCATCTCTCCCTACACAGCAGGCTTCAAATTTGCTTAAAACAGAACGCAAATTAAAATTTTCTTTCAAAACAAAGTCCAACCGAAATAGCTTTATCCTCAGTGTGAAAACATAACAAAATAATCATCAAGTAGACGTGAAAATGATTAAAAATGAAATGGAAAAACGAGCAACTAATAATGAAAACCCTTGATTAGGTTCAATGTGAACTTCAAGGCATAAACGCACTTGAGTGTAACAGAACTTCATGGTGTACTGAACAGAAACAATGCGCCGGTTTTGACCGGATTGACTGAAAATTGGTACACTTGTGTGAACTTCAAAGTTAGCTCGGCGCCAAAAGTTTGGGGTTGTTACATTGTGTGGATGGCTCTTGGCGCGGACGCCAGATGGCGCCATAAGCTGAAAATCCGTCAGTGAAATGGTTTCAAATTATGCATAGCGGTCCCATGAGTGAATTCCGACTGTTTACCAAAATATGGTGCCTTGGCTAACATTTGGCGCCAAACGCTGGCGCCCACTGGCGCCGAATGAGGACAACGCCAGCGAACGAGGGTGACGACTTCACAGAGGTCAGCACTATAAATGCAGTTTACAAACACGACTCGGGCCCCCACCGTTTCCCGATAAATGGCGCCAAAAGGCTCTTTTATTTGCCAATTGGCGCCAAGATTGAGAAATAAGCTTCCAACCTCATGATAAGTTCACATTATCTTTCTCATGAGAAGTTCATGAACATTTCGTGAACCTTTCATACGCTTGCTACAAATGAATTAGTTTGGGCTAAACAACAAATGGATAAACAAAGGATAAACAAAAAAGTAGTATTTTGATTCTGATGTCCCAATTTGTTTGATGTTTGTTGATTCTGATTCCAAGTTTCGCCCATCTATTACCGCTTCTTCTCTAGCCTAAATACAGTATCTGCTACATTCAATCACTCTCAGAATTCAAATGCTGGAAGTGAAACGTTAGTGGTGATTCAAAGAAATGAAGAAGTTTCAGATATACGGAACGTCTTGTTACATTCGCTTGCGTTCAAAGTTGAGCTCTCTCTCTCTCCCTCTCAAATTTTGTGAACCAATCTCGAGAAACTGCTTTGTGAACACTAATCACAAAACATTACGGTAATCATAGTTCGCTTTTGAAATAAAACTATTGCCTTTGAAGAAACCAGAAAAGAGAATAAATATGTTTTATCACCAATGATTCAATATTTTATTACTAGTTTGTTCCGTGTTATTTAATCAGTTTTTGCTTTCAAACAAAAACAAAACGCAAATTAAAATTTCTTCCAAAACAAAGTCCAACCGAAATAGCTTTATTCTCAGTGTGAAAACATAACAAAATAATCATCAAGTAGACGTGAAAATGATTAAAAATGAAATGGAAAAACGAGCAACTATAACAAAAAGTTAATAGAATATGACTACAACAATACTCGAACAACAGTGAACAATGGTGAATCTTTCTTGACACAAAATGCATTCTCAGGGCTTAGTTACATCCAGCTTCTTAAGCAACTTTTGAACCTGAAATGGGGAAAAGGATTATAGAAGTGTACCAAACTACAATGTAGAACGAGCGTGGAAATTATCAACTAGACAGTTTTGTCCACGCATTTTTATCTAGAATAAAATGTTCCTGGCTCATCCTTTATGCAACCCCATGAGTTTCCCGTTATTATATCAGAAAACGAGTAACTTTTGGTTTTTCACTTTCAACACTCTAAAGTTACACCTTTCTGACAACATGAACAGATTTGGGAATGATAAAATACGTGCACTTGACTTTCCTGACAATTTTTACCAAACGGGAATAGTTTACATACATACTAGAGCAAAGTTGTTCGAATAGTCAAAAGAATGCAAAAAACACTATCTAAATTTTATGTTAAATTGTTACATTCTGGTTTCATTCTGGTTTACATCTTACTGGTTTCCATATCTTCAATTGCAAATTCAACACATAATCGTCTATCGTCCTATGTTAACCAATCATCTAACATATTTTCCACCAACCTCATTCAGTTTCTGAATATGACGTGCAAAGTGTTCTCCGACTCGACGGGAAACCTTGGTATCAGCAATACAAATCATGTCCTGAAATGAAGAGAATACGGTAATGAAAACAAAATCTATCAGCGAAAAACCAATCTTCCTATCCTAGTTATTCAATGGGAAAACTAGCTTTAGCAACCCACCAATGTACTAGATAAAACTTCATGAAAGAATCAAAAATGTCTCATTGGCCCATCTTGTGTACTCACTTTTCCGGTTTTTACCTATGAGAGGAACTATTATGGGACATTGGGATGGGACATTTAGAGAATCAGGACCTCCATGTTCACATATGTTAACCAGATACCCCACTCTTCCTAACAGAGATGGAATAGTGTCGGTTTGAGCAGTTAAACATCCCCTCCACAAAAAACAAAGAAAAGGTTCAGTTCCCCCTTTCTCATTAGAAAAATTAGCTCTAGAGAATTCCATAAAAGATCAGATAAATCTATCGTACATTTCACTTCCAACAATTTTCTGGACTCTATAAATCCAAAAAGAGTTTCTGTTAGTTTTTATGACTCAAAGATAAATCAAAATCTCAATCAATTGATGAATCAATATCAATCAATAACTCGTCTGACCTTGTCGACATAAAAATCGATATCCGTCGTTGGTTCGTCGTCTTCTGTGGAGGAAACGACGTCGGACAAACAAACCCACGTTTCAAAGTTCTAGTCATGCAAAAACTATCTTTGCATACACTTTTTCTTTTTTACGATTCAAACATTTTAAATAGCCAAAAGAAGATATTCCGTCTGACTACTATCTGAATGTAGTTATTTTTCAGTGAGAAGTTTGGATGCTAACGAGGTTCTTGAAAAAGCATAAATGGCTCACATACAATTTTCACTCCATTACTATTTCTATTTGATTCATAGTTTGCCGATTGAGGACGTACTAGGGTTTGGCGGACCTTTTCGCATTTATAGACTACTTGAAACATTGGTGCAAGCTTGGGATGAACTGAAAACAATTTGTTAATGACACAGTTTTTTGGTCCTTTCATATGGAAAGCTCATTATAGTTAAGACATGGTACTTGTTACGTATTTCAAATGGTTTGTGTAAGAACATGACATTTCGCAAACACACTCATCGAAAAATAATATAGCGAGCAGCGAGATTGCCACAGATAAAACACCCAACAAAAGTCAAATTACGGCAGCCTCACAGGCGCACTCAAACGTAGCAGTGCCTGTAGTTAAAATGAACAGCTTCTGAGTAACAGTCGGTCAAGCATAAGGTACACTGAAACTTCATCCAAAAATGATCTGATCGAAATATTTTGCAATAAATAGTATGTTCATGGAGTTTTGAGGGTACACAACATTATTAAATGAAACTCAATTTCCGTGAAGTTAACATAACAAAACTCATTCTGAACGTATTTTTCTCATTTATCACATTCATGTTTCCAACTTCTTCTTTCTTTCGTTACTTATTTCGCTCATTTATCAATACCTTTGTAGTGCATGAATTGGTTGGATAGGCTGATGTCCAGTTTAACTGAACGCTCTGCTACATTGATTGATTGATTGATTTATTTATTTACATGCAAGCATGTGATATACAAGAGGAGAAATAACAATATGACAGAAGGACACAAAAAGATTCAAAAGCGGAAAAAGGGTCGGAAATCGACAAATATCATTTGGGTAACACAGTTAAATGAAAAAAAATTGGACCATATGACAATACAAATAAACGAATCGCAATGGGATACAATGATTGGGCCAGACTTAAAGGATGAACAAATGAAACATTCGAATTCACTTATGACCTGTGAACCGATTTCATCTTTTGTACCAAAGTTGAGAGAAGTGATCAGTCGCGCGCAGAACTGCTGTCAATTTAATCAATATTCGAATAAATTCGAAACTGTATGGCCTAAACGCTTTGATGTTACCGACGCTCTGAAATGAGGACTTTCTTTTGAATTGATTTATTCATTTACATACAAGCATGTGAGATGCATAGAGAGAACAGGAAATAAACAAAAACAAGTGAATTTGAGCAATATGAAAACAAGAATCGAAACCATGATGAACAGAAAAGTGAACATTGAATGAGAAAATATATGAATACAGTACAACGATCGACACTTCAGTGGGGTTCTGAATATCAACATAGTAAGATCAATTACAAGTGCTTTTCCGAACAATCTTTCATGGCCGCCGCAAGAGAACTCGGAATAATTGCTAAAAAAAAGTGAGAAACTGCATAAGTAAAAAGAGAGATCAAGCATATAGTGAATTTTTCCGCAAACTAGCAGTTTTCTTTGGAGAACAGTCATTAGCAAGTTGGAAAGATTTCTGTACAAATCTCAGTAGTAACGGTTCAGAGTATTATCGATGTGTTAGGTTCCCCCAGTTTTATACGCATAATCATCAATTCTCCATACTCAGACGTTCCGTTTGGCGCCAAAATTGCCCGCAATCAATGGACTCCGCCCACAAGTGACCTGTCCCCAGTGATCTCGTGTGTTTTTGTTTTTTCGATTATGACAAGCATCATTTCTCTCTTGTCATAAATTATGACAAGCATCATTCCTCTCCTGTCATAAATTATGACAAGCATCATTTCTCTCCTGTCGTAAACAGGAGAGAAATGATTAGCATTCGAGAAAAATGTTTCAAGGGCTTCGCGAAGCAAACTTGGTTAAATGTGAAGTTCTTGCAGAACGGTATACACTTCTTTCATACTATCAATTTCCTGCGACGCTACTACTAACGCCTTGCTCACCGCTGTACGCACCGAATCATAAACTGCATTTGACTTTGGTTGCGCCAACCGATGTTCTTTCAGTGAATCGAAACAAGTCCGCTCAATCTCACCAATTGCCTCGCAAATCGCTTTCTTATAATCACTTTCCTTCACGTTCTCAGTATTCCCCTGGTCACTCACTTTCGAAGTTCCAGGCCCCTCTTCGCTGTTTGTCTTCATTGGTGTCTGTTGATCACCGTCTCCATTTCCCAGCAGCTGCTCGCGAGTGTACTGAACCATATCTGAAGAACGCACCATTGGTCTTTGGATCGGTTCATCGTCTCTCATCACAACCATTTTCACCTTACTTTGTCTATAATCACGATCCTCGATATAATCTCACTATCCTTGTATCAATTGTCAAGTGGTTCGGCCCCCATGTAAAGGTTCTCGCAACCTACTTCTTCTATTACTAGCTCCTTTCTGAGCGTTCAAGACAAAACTAGGGTAGGATAGTTCGTCACACAAAGAGCTACCACAAAAACTTGCTCACCGTGAGTTTCTTGTTATCCGCGGATTCTTTTCCACTCGAGGGCCACCAGTCAGGTTCCCTACAAATAGAATGATTCTCACAACAATCTGTCCCTCACCGAGCGGACAAGTGAATATCAATCAATACTATTGGTCACTGACTTGTCAAACGATTTCTTCTTTTCTCAAACAGAGCGAAAGTATCAATATACAACACTTCTAGGAATTTCCGGACTACTCCAATGCCTAGGCAGTAGTCAGCTGCTACCTTCAGAACACCCTAATCTAGGCGTGAACCTCAAGCAGAGCTAATGCGAACGTGGACCAGAATTTAGACACTAAGCCACCCAATACCTAGGCGTGGCTAGTTACTCAAAAGTTCTACACACGAAATACACAAAGGAAATACCAGGTTCGAAATGACAGATGTGAATACAAAAGATAATGAGAGGGAGGATATCCCAATCGAGGATGAGAACAGAACAAGTAGAGGTATATATATTTATATAGAAAAAAAGGGAAACTGAGCGATCTCAGCCAAAACAAGACAACAACTGATCGAAAAAACAAAAACACACGAGATCACTGGGGACAGGTCACTTGTGGGCGGAGTCCATTGATTGCGGGCAATTTTGGCGCCAAACGGAACGTCTGAGTATGGAGAATTGATGATTATGCGTATAAAACTGGGGGAACCTAACACATCGATAATACTCTGAACCGTTACTACTGAGATTTGTACAGAAATCTTTCCAACTTGCTAATGACTGTTCTCCAAAGAAAACTGCTAGTTTGCGAAAAAATTCACTATATGCTTGATCTCTCTTTTTACTTATGCAGTTTCTCACTTTTTTTTTAGCAATTATTCCGAGTTCTCTTGCGGCGGCCATGAAAGATTGTTCGGAAAAGCACTTGTAATTGATCTTACTATGTTGATATTCAGAACCCCACTGAAGTGTCGATCGTTGTACTGTATTCATATATTTTCTCATTCAATGTTCACTTTTCTGTTCATCATGGTTTCGATTCTTGTTTTCATATTGCTCAAATTCACTTGTTTTTGTTTATTTCTTGTTCTCTCTATGCATCTCACATGCTTGTATGTAAATGAATAAATCAATTCAAAAGAAAGTCCTCATTTCAGAGCGTCGGTAACATCAAAGCGTTTAGGCCATACAGTTTCGAATTTATTCGAATATTGATTAAATTGACAGCAGTTCTGCGCGCGACTGATCACTTCTCTCAACTTTGGTACAAAAGATGAAATCGGTTCACAGGTCATAAGTGCATTCGAATGTAGCAGAGCGTTCAGTTAAACTGGACATCAGCCTATCCAACCAATTCATGCACTACAAAGGTATTGATAAATGAGCGAAATAAGTAACGAAAGAAAGAAGAAGTTGGAAACATGAATGTGATAAATGTAAAAAATACGTTCAGAATGAGTTTTGTTATGTTAACTTCACGGAAATTGAGTTTCATTTAATAATGTTGTGTACCCTCAAAACTCCATGAACATACTATTTATTGCAAAATATTTCGATCAGATCATTTTTGGATGAAGTTTCAGTTTTCGGAATTTCTGTCAACGCATAGTGCTTTCAGTAGTGTTAGTTTATTCTCTTTGAATGACTTATATCATTCCAAAATTTTAATTTCAAAAGCGCTGCAAAAAATAATAGAAAATGAAACATTTAAATGGGAGGCAGTTTGTGATATAATCATTTAATACATTTGGAAACAGTCAGAGATCTCTAGACAAATGTTTGAACTATCCTGTTATTTTCTCAACTTACTATCTTCAAACGTTGTAAATATACCGTTTACTCACTAACTAGGAATGCCTGCTCAACTCCAATATCAAGAGCGGTTCCATTATCTTTCCTTCTAGTGTATGACAGAGATTGGCCCATTTAGCGCAAAGGCAGTGCCGCGGTATTACCATTCAGCTGGCCACGGGTTCGATTCCCGTCAAAATGATTTTCTGTCCAAAGTTTACGCGCTGTGTATTTCTCTCATTTGAAATGGTCTTCCTCTATAAATTTCTCCGATTTCTCTGATCTTTCCGAACTGAAGCAGACTATTAAGTGTCTAGTTTAAGATAACGTTCTGCTACATTCAAGTGTGCTTATATGAGGCAGTCTAAATGTGTTCTGTTCTAACCTTAACTTTGCGAAAAATTCGAAAGGTAGTCCAAAGAATCCCTATATATGCATTGATTAAAAACGGATACATAAATTGTGTTGACTGGCAAAATAGTCGTTTTGATGTTACCGAACCAAATGTACCTCCTGAAATACATTTTGAACCTATACAAATTGTCAAAAACAATATCAGCAAAATCAAAAGTGATTTATCTGTTTTGTCTCCTTGTTGAAGTTAGGATACTGTACAGAGAACATAAGTAAGAACATTGCAAAACTTTCCACTCGTCAAGAAATTGTTTGAAATTTGTTCATGGTATATAAGGTATAACTCACTCGAATGAAGCTGACGCCTATTTCTTGTTCTCTCAGACGAAACAATAAAAGCCATATTATATAAATGCTGTACCACATTCGAGTAAATATGAGCCTCAGAAAACTAGTTTACTATACAAATATTTTGGAAAAATTGGTCAGAAGAATAAATAAAAAGACCATAAAAGACAATTGAGAATAACATAAACTGGGTTTCATGATATTTTTTTTCTCACCTTTCTTCGACAACATTTCCGAAAAAAACAGTTTTTTTTTCGAAAAAGAGCCCTTTCGGGGGTCGTGCCTATTCTGAAAAATAATCTGTTTGTCACAGGTCGTACTTTCAGAAAAAATGCATGACAAGTTGCACGTAACATGGTCGCTTTGGGTAAAATAAAGGCTAGAATCAAGGTAGGGGTTTGGTCAACTCATTTTTTTTTCTTTAGATGAAAGGTTTTTCTCTGCGAATCTTTCATCGTCGAATTGAGAAATTCCATAGAAACTCATTTCATTTATCGAGTTCTTGACCAAAAAGAACGTTATGCAAGATCCAATTTCATCAATTTTTCATCCACTTTTACAGTTTAAACTTTCTATTTAGTTCAATACCCTGAGCTTTTGTTGTTACTCATAATGATTGCCATCAAATCAAAACTAAAGTTATTCATTCGGGTTTGGCAAGAAAGATAAACACAGAAAACCAAAGAATTTTCCAGAGTTCTCATTCATCCTTCTAATATCCAAAGGATTTTTATGAGCAACCCTCAATTTGTCCTCTATTAGACTCCCAGAGATTTGGAACTGATGGCAGAAAACACAATACCAAAACTCGAGGTCTTTCCAAAACACTAACATACCCATATGTTGTTTCCCTATTTATTCATTCATGTCGCTTCGATACGAGGCGGTGATCATCATACATGTCACAGATCATTGGAATTTAGTTTAATATAGGTTTGACCATATTACTAGGGAGGATTGTGAACTCGTGTAACAGAAAGGTTGTATTCTTCCAAGGACCACAAAAATGGTCTGGGATGACCTTTCTGATTCAAGGTTCACGATTTTTGTAATTGATCTCATCATATTGTCAATATCTTGTTGAATTGATTTATGAATCACAATTTTACCTTATGTATCTGATCGCGAACAATTCCGAACATGGATGTTTAGTTGGTGTTTAACCTATGCACAAGTCCTGCTACACACGAGTGCGCTAAAGCTTAATGATCACAAACTCTACAAAATACAGAAAAGGATGAACAACTTTTAGGGATGAAATTAAAATTTCTATAAATAGATTTAAAAACAACATCACACGCACTTCTCATAAACAGTTTGGACATTTGTAGGAATAAACGCACTTCAATGTAGCAGAACTATGTTATACTGGACAAAACATTGGTGCGATATTGCTCTCGCTGTAGTTACTCCTGGTTAATAAAAATGGAAATGGAATGTGTTACTATTCTCTGGATAGTGTTATAATTAGGGTTGTTAATCGAGTTTGAAATTTCAAGTCGAGTTCCGAGTTATTCGAGTTTTGAGAATTCCGAGTTTTTCGAGTTCGAGTTTTTAGCGTTTCAAAAAAAACCGAGTTTTCGAGTCTCGAGTTAAACTCGAAAAACTCGATTTTCGAGTTTCGAGTTTGGTCGTTAAGTTTCAGGATTTTATCCAGAGAAACAAATGAATCTCTGAAGCGACAGCCTGAAAAAGTCCGTTAGACCACTCGTAGTTAAACCTGCAACGCCCTGCGGATAAGTTTATCAAACGAGAAGAGGAACGTGAGAATACGACGAATCATATTCTCAATATCAATTGAAACATTCGAAATCGCCGTGATTCCACGAAGAAGTGGTTTCTAACAATTATTTGGAACGCACTACATGCGAATGCATTTCTCACTTTTCAGCTGTTTTGGCTGCACTAAAACCATATGAATTGAATTCATTTCCTCCTTGCTCAGTTTAAGTACAATTGGTGCTACGTTTGATTTTCTCACATAAAACAGGTAATAGATTTGCGACACTAACACTGAGAAAATGTCATGTGAGTCAGGGTTTTCCGTTGATTGCTGAAACATTCATCGTACTTTCACCTTGAAACACTGAACAAAAACTGGGAACTTTGTAAATTTCCTTCTTGTGAACGAGAAGTACAAATTTAACGAAAACCCATGTTTTGAGGATAAAAAATCTCAAATGGGCTGCACCGATGAATGGATGACTATATAACTTTACGTTTTCTGGACGTGAATTATGTTGAGAATTAGAGAAATACAGATAGATCAACCATTCTGGTCTGATCTCTCAATAATCATATAATGTCAGGAACACATCAGAATCTCAACGACTTTTTTTCCTCTTCCAAACACTTTCTAAATAACGTGAACAACAGGGGTAAGTCAACCAAATATGCATTTAACGTAACTTTACTTCACTTTAACGTAACTATGCATTTTTAGGACATAATGTGTTTTTTTTGGCACGAAATAGTCAAAATTTTGATGGTGTCAGTTTAAGTACAAGTCGTGCTACATTCGATTTAGTTAGAGATAGATTCATAGTTTGTATTCTCGAACCTGTGCTTCATTTGGCAACCAGAATAAGTCACTCAAAATCAAAAGTCATTAAGGAATGACGATTATGTGCTCCAATCTCAACGCTTCAGTCCTTTAAACTGCAATACATTTTTCAATTGCAGTTTAAAGGACTGACGCGCCGAGATTGGAGCACATAATCGTCCTACTTTGAAGTAAAATTCATTTGAAAGTGAAAGTCATTAAGTACAGAAACAGTTGAGAATCAAGAATAAACTGACCAAAATTTTCTTTTTTTTCAAATCCCGACTAAAAGTGATTTAATGACTTTCAATTTGGAATGACTTCTTCCTGGTACCGCTTGATTTATGGTTGCCTAATGCTAGTTCTCACTTCGAGAAAAACCGGAAGAAGAATTTTATAACAAAGCGAGTATAATTGAGTCTGGAAACGGAATTGAGTAAAGTTTAGGTGCTTTATATAGTTCGTTTCACCCATCGATAGCAGCCAGGTACAGTACATTTTAGTGGGCGGAGTCAATTGTGTTGGAAAGTTTCCAACAGCGATCAGCCTAATCAAAATTGTTGCACAAGCTGGGTATTGAACTCAGCTGGGATGGTGGCGCGGCGCCTACAAGCAGCCGGCCATTTAAACATGATTGCTGAAAATAAAAACATTGATATCCAACCATCTTTTCTGCCCGTTTTTCAAACCTAATTTTTTCGCACACAAAGTTTTTTAATTACTCCCCGATTATGTGGTGAACTTTTGTATACAAAATACGTGCAAAAAACTCAAAATAACCACTTTTTGGATTTTTATTTGTAATGAAAAGACTGGCAAGCTGCCAGATCAGTCGCCTGCAATGTAGGGTGCGCTCGTCCAGCATGGCTGACTGCTATCGATGGGTGAAACGAACTATACTTCCAGTGCTACATTGAACCACCATTTATACTAAGCAATCAAACACTGTTGTTTCGAACGCTGAATTCGATTTTTGAACGATTTTGAAATTCGATTTTTACAGAAAACGTATCACTATGAAAACTATGCGAATAATAGTTAAAACATCGGGTTTTGAGAACAATTTCAATTGATGATCAATAGATTTCCTGTTTTTGCTTTTGTTTTTATTTAAAACTTCATCTCTCCCTACACAGCAGGCTTCAAATTTGCTTAAAACAGAACGCAAATTAAAATTTTCTTTCAAAACAAAGTCCAACCGAAATAGCTTTATCCTCAGTGTGAAAACATAACAAAATAATCATCAAGTAGACGTGAAAATGATTAAAAATGAAATGGAAAAACGAGCAACTAATAATGAAAACCCTTGATTAGGTTCAATGTGAACTTCAAGGCATAAACGCACTTGAGTGTAACAGAACTTCATGGTGTACTGAACAGAAACAATGCGCCGGTTTTGACCGGATTGACTGAAAATTGGTACACTTGTGTGAACTTCAAAGTTAGCTCGGCGCCAAAAGTTTGGGGTTGTTACATTGTGTGGATGGCTCTTGGCGCGGACGCCAGATGGCGCCATAAGCTGAAAATCCGTCAGTGAAATGGTTTCAAATTATGCATAGCGGTCCCATGAGTGAATTCCGACTGTTTACCAAAATATGGTGCCTTGGCTAACATTTGGCGCCAAACGCTGGCGCCCACTGGCGCCGAATGAGGACAACGCCAGCGAACGAGGGTGACGACTTCACAGAGGTCAGCACTATAAATGCAGTTTACAAACACGACTCGGGCCCCCAGCGTTTCCCGATAAATGGCGCCAAAAGGCTCTTTTATTTGCCAATTGGCGCCAAGATTGAGAAATAAGCTTCCAACCTCATGATAAGTTCACATTATCTTTCTCATGAGAAGTTCATGAACATTTCGTGAACCTTTCATACGCTTGCTACAAATGAATTAGTTTGGGCTAAACAACAAATGGA